>BHFT01027621.1:0-32006 GCA_004320025.1 Laticauda laticaudata
TAAAAGCACTACAATGACGTGGGATAATACCCGAAGGAAGCTGAACTGCATTCATGTAAGTACCCACGAAAATTTAAAAAAACACACATATACATATACATATACATATACATATATCTATATCTGTATATATGTATATAAATGTTAATACTGTTTGATGACATAAGCCATTTGTCAAAATATGACCATTTTTCACACTTACGGCTTTTGTAGTATTCCTTATGGTCACGTGATCAAATTTGAAATTCTGGGCAAGTGATTCATATTTTTGACGGTTGCCGTGTCCTGGAATCACAGGATCAGCTTTTGCAAACCTCGGACAAGCCAAGTCAATGGGGAACCCAGATTCATTTAACTTAACCACATCACTAACTTAATAATGCAATGATCCACCTGACAACTGTGGCAAGAAAAGTTGTAAAACTCACTGAGCAGATGTTTCACTCAGCAACATAAATTTGGGGCTCCATTGTGGCCATAAATCAACGACTTCCTGTATTTACCATTTTGGTGATTGGTATTATTGTTTTTTTAATTGTCAGCTCCCCAAAGCCACGTCTATAAGATGGCCAGGTGAATTTATAATAAAATAGGATATTAATATATGAAAATAAATAAATCCAACTGCCTGTGTCCATCATGCATTTCTGGGCAAATTGAAAGTAGCTCCTTATTGATTGATGCAAGTTTTTTTTTTCTTTCAATGGCCATCCATTTAACCCAGGGGTCTTCAAACTTGACAGCTTGAAGACTTGCGGACTTCAACTCCCAGAATTCCTGCTCCAGTCATGTTAGCTCAGGAATTCTGGGAATTGAAGTCCACAGATCTTAAACTTGCCAAGTTTGAAGACCTGTAATTTAACCAGTGAAACACCGGGCTGCAAACAAATCTAAAAAAACATAGTACACAACATGTATCGGTTTATAAAAACAAAGTCAAGGTACCCTAACCACATTTCTCATTGACAACATATTCACCCACCCACATCCCAGATCTCTGTTTGCATCCCAGCCCCAGGGTCTTTACCACAAGACAAGCATCACTCTGGCATTAAATTTAATGCCAGAAGACTTACAGATCAAAATGATTTAATTATTCACCTCGACATAGCTCAATTACTGCAACATTTGTTTTCAGTACTTTCACATGCTCAGAAACATTTCATTTTCTAGCTTCAATCCTGCAAGGGTGGGTAAAAGTCATTTAAACAAACTACGAAATTATAACTTTTTAAATAATATCATTTTAAAACATGGATCCTGCTCAAAGATATACTCATGGCCATAGAGCCAAGTAAATTACGATTTTGCATGAGAATTATGTGACCTGATATAACAATTCCTTCTTGCATAAAAGATCTGCTGCCTACCAAGATGAATTTTATAAGCTCACATTTTTCTCTTGACCTTCCATAATATTGAAATACATATTATGTAAGAAGACTTCCACAAATTCATCAAATGTTTGCTTTCCGCAAAGCGAATGTGTAAATCAGTACAGTAGACTATAGCACAGTAGCCTGGGATGAGATAATATTCTGCAGGATTTCCCAAAACAGAAACCAGTAGTGGGTGGAATACTAAGGGCTTTCTTCTCCTCCTCACAGCTAAAGGAAAAGAACATTTCATTTCCACGCAAGCATGAAAATGCTGAGCAGCAAATGATTAACTACTACAAATCTAGTCAAACAAATTAAAAGGGCATAAAGCCATGGCTGGTTCATTGGCTGACTGGTTAGCCAATATTATAACCAGCCACATAAAATTATATTTTATATAATTATATAAAAAATTATATAGAAAATTATATAGAAAATTATAACCAGCCACATAAGCAAAGAAATCCAACAGACGATCATCCCAAGAGAAAAATCTTCTGGATGCCCCCAAATTATACGGTCCTCCGCAAAAATACACAAAGAAGGCATACCTCTGCAGACCCTAGTCAGCTCCATAGGAGCACCAATTACATAAACCTAGCTAAATACTTAGCCAAAACAACTACAGCCCATGCTGAAACGCAGCTACATATGTACAAAAACTCATACCACTTCTTAGAAATGACAAGACTTACACTCTGGAACAAGAGATTTGCTTGTAAGTTTTCGATGTGGTTTCACTATTCACTCAAGTCCCGAAAAAAGAAACTCTTGAAATCATCAAAAATAAATACCAACAGCTAAAGACTCATGTGAACTAACAGAACACTGCCTAACCAACACATATTTCATTATACAAAGGACAAAGTATACAAGCAAATTGAAGAGCCCCTATGGGATCACCACTGTCACCCGTCATTGCAAACCTGTTTCATGGAAGAATTCGAATCCAGAGCCCTGGCTAATGCCACCCACAAACCCAAACTATGGCTAAGAATACATCGATGAACATTTGTGATTTGGCCCCATGGAAAAGAAAACCTAACAATTTCCTAACACACCTAAACAGCACACACCCCAAAATCAAGTTCACATGGAAACAGAAATAAACAAACAACTACCATTCCTAGATGTACTAATCTACAAAAGAAAGATGGCATCACTGGGACCACACCATATACCAAAAGAAAACACACATCAACCGCTACCTCAACAGGCCCAATCCCACCACCACCGCAGCACAGATAAATTCCGTGGCCAAAACACTAATTGCCAGAACCAAACATCTGGCAGATAAGACACATTAAAGACTGGAACTAATGCACCCTGACTAAAGTATTGACAGCCACTGGCTTCCTACAACAAACAAAAATCACCAGCTTGATCCACAAAAACACCCAAGACATAACAGAGACCTAGAGATCAACAGACCTATGGAACATGCTGTCCTGCCCTACATAAAGAGGTACTACAGACAAAATCAGTAAGATACACACAGGCATCACATCAAGACTGCCTTCAAAACAGACAAAAAAATAACAGCCATCCTTAAAACCCCAAAGACAAAATTGACCTGGAAAACCAAGGGCATATACGAAGTTCCCTGTGCATCATGCCCGTCCACATACATTTGGACAGACCAATAGAGAATAAGTACCCGCCTGGATGAACACAAAAATGCAGTAAAAAAGCTGGAACACACCTCCTCACTAGTCCAACACATGAAAACCACAGGTCACAATATAACTTCAATGGCACTAAAACCCTAGCCACTATAGAAAACCCCAGCCACAGAATCATCAGAGAAGCCATAGAGATTGAAAAAAGACCTGAAAGCATGAATACGAAGAGATGATTCCAGTTAGACTGTCAATCATTTGGAAGCCTGCACTCTCAAATAGAAAGATCTCCACACCACAACCAGGCAAACACCTGGGCACAAACAACTCCTTCTGAATACCTCCAACTCAACACCCCCCACCAGGCACCCGATGAAACCTAGCTTCCTAATAGATAAATAGCCGTCCTTTCACACGAAGCCAAGCTGCACTGAAGCCTCCAGTGCAAGAGCAGAGTGTTGTGCAGCCAATCAAAGCCACAAAACAGACAGAAGAAACACAGAAACACCAATCAAACAAACTCCAAGTCCCAATAAACACAGACCAAGACTCCCAACCAATCAGGATAGGCTTAGCCTCAAATTTAAAACAACGGCTGTGGGACTCTGACCCACATACAACTCAATACAGAGCCTGATGAATGGCAGATGAGATTCTGAATGAAACGTTGCTACAAACTTTAAAAGCACTACAATGACATGGGCCCGAAGGAAGCTGAACAGCACACATGTAAGTACCCGCGAAAACTTAAAAAAAACAAATATATATATATATCTTTGTCGATGCCAATGCACTGTTAAAAATATGAATGAGATTTGTAAATTTGTGGAAAAATATTATAAAAATCTATTTAAAAAATAAATAAAAAGGCATAAAACCATAGCTGGTTCATTGGCTGACTGTCTTAGAAACGACCATCAAAAAAAATTTTTTTGTTCCCCAATTGGACAAAGTGTGAAGGGATCTGTGCTTTTACAAAACCACCACACTCACCCCAAGGATGTATTTCTGGTCTGGGACTACACCAATTGTGTCAGCTGATCAAAAAGATCCAAGTTGATTTTTGACTCAAATACATGACGAAGGACCCATGTCCATGAACAAAATGATAGTGGAGAAGTTATTAAAGGACCAGGTTCACCAGCTGACCTGCCCTGCCTAGGTAGAGGTGATTCTAAACTGAAGGAGTACTGGTGGTCAAGGATGGAAGCTTCCATAGATCTTGTCAGAAGTGGTGTGTAGGTTTTGTTGTTGTTGTTGTTTTTAAAAAAACACATCTTTCTGTTTTTAAGAAGAATACCTTTCTGTTTTTAACAAGAATAATATATACAAGAATACTTGTTTGCTACAGTGGTGGGATTTAAAATTTTTTTTACTACTGGTTCTGTGGACGTGGCTTGGTGGGCATGGCTTGGTGGGCGTGGCAGGGGAAGGAATACTGAAAAATCTCCATTCCCTCCCCATCCCACTAACCTGCTTTCCAGCTCCATTCTCCTGTGCAGAGCAACAAAAGAAGACCCAACTGATCAGCTGGGACTCGATGGGAGGCAGATAATAGATGGGGGTGGGGCCAGTCAGAGGTGGGATTTGCTGGTTCTCTGAACTTCTCAAAATTTCCATTACTGGTTCTCCAGAACTGGTCAGAACCAGCTGAATACCAACCTCTCTGGTTTGCTAACCAAATGTCTATGCAAATTCCTATATCATCCAGGTCATGGCTGCCCCACACGTGCTTTTCCAAGAGGCAACTGGGCTTTCATTTTTTTTTTCCATGAAGACCTTTTGCTTCTCATCCAAAAGCTTCTTCAGAACTGAGAAGGAAGGTCTCCAAGGAAGAACAAAGGAAGTCCAGTTGCCTCTTGAAAAGTACCTATGCGATAAGCCAGGTATTATTCCTACTAACAAGCTATACAGCCACTTGAACAAAACTTTTTATCGCCCATCCTCTTCCCCAGAAGACTGTTGAGATCTTGTAATCTCAGATGTGGAGACCCCAGATGCATTTCCGGTTTAATATCCCACTAGCCAAATATTCCCCATGTCTTCCAAGGCTTTGCTCAGAATCTCTTTGCCAAATGGCCTGTTCTTTTCACAGAAACACAGGAATTGTACTTATTTGGAAGGAATGTTAGGGCCCTTTACAGGAAAAGGCAGCCCTGATTTTTTTATCAAAAAAAATCCACCCTGGATATAACTACACACATTTGCCGCCCGTGTGGATTCTTTAGAAAAACAGTTAAGTGAAAACAGCCCCATTCACTTAGCAAAAAAAAAAAAAAATGCTTTTAAGACTTTTAACTTCCGTCTCGTTTATTCCTTAGCAGATCAGGTATAAGTTGATGTTGGGTACCTGGGCATCACCTGGGCATTCCTTACAAGACAATAGAGATGCAGTCATCTCAGAGGTAAAGTAAGCTCCTTCCTGGCATAGTTACCACTGATTTTCTGTCAATAGTCAGCAGAGGTAGCCTGCAGTACAGCACTCTAACCACAGCGGCTCTTCTTTTCTTATTCAATTTCTATTCCTATTCCTTTTAAAAAAAATTTTAAACTTTATTGAACATGAAAAATGAATAAATACAAAATTCAATACAACTCATTAAAATGAAAAATACTATAAACATTACAAATCAATTTGATGCTTATATACCCATTATTGTTCCAATGCATATTTCATATTCCTGGTTATTTTTCAAGTATTATCCTTTTAAAACTCTTCCTTCCTTATTTATTTACTCTCTTATCTCTATCATTTTATACATTTGCAGTAGTTTTCCCAAACTGTATAGTGCTTTGAGTCTTCCTTTTCCAATTCCTATTCCTAATCCTATTCCATTCCATTCTATTTTTTTTCTTCTCAATTTTGGACTTTTCAATTTTAGTAATGCGACTTAGTAAAATGAGGGAGACTACAAATAGGACCAGCATTGATGGCCATGCTCAGGAACAAAACTAAAAATAAACTTTATTGACCAACTTAGTAAGTTTATTGTACAGTTTACTATCAGTTTGCATTTTCTTTAAAATGAGTCATGTAACAAACTTGCTGTTGATAAAACTAATGTTTCCATTTGGATACTATTTCAACCTTTTCCCTTTAAGATACTTGTGGAGAAGACACTAAGGTTTGGCTCTGTAAGTATTGGCTAAGATCAAACTGGATTAGGAATACAATATAAATCAACTGTAAGAGATGTTCACTTGGCCAGACTAACTGCTTGTTTTCTTAATCACTCCAGGTTGTTATCAGGAGCTTTCTTTAAATAATAAAATTATTGTTATTTCAATTCTTGGAATCGTTTCTCAGATGAAAGCAAGCCTCTCAGGTTTTGTTTTATTTTTCATTCAAGTTGAGCATTGAAGTCCCAACGCCATCTTTTTTATTTATTTACTTATTTACTTATTTTGTCAAACAATTATTAGATGACAGGTATAAGTATAAACATGGTTATTAATACGTGAAATGGATACAAATAAGAAAAAAAGAAACGACAGGGGCGGTAGACATGATTGGTGTGCTTATGCACATCCCCTACAGACCTCTTAGGACCTTTCAATAGTAGACAATCTAATGTTGAAGATTTTGGGGCTTGGGGAAGAAACCACAGAGTCAAGTAGAGTATTCTTGTGACTACTCTGTTGCTGAAGTTGCATTTCCTGCAATCAAGTTTGGTGTGATGTACCTTGAATTTGTATCCATTGTGTGCTCTAGTATTGTTTTGGTTGAAGCTGAAGTATTCATTGATAGCTAGGACATTGCAATATATAATTTTATATACTATACTTAGATTGAACTGAAGGCGGCGTAGTTCTAGGTTGTCTAGGTCTAGAATTTGAAGTCTGGTGGCATAAGGTATTATTCAATGAGTAGAGGAGCAGAGAACTCTTCTTGTGAAATATTTCTGGACTTTCTCAATTGTATTAATATCAGATATGTAATGCAGGTTCCAGACTGATGAACTGTATTCTAGCAAATGTTTTATTGCTCTAGTTAGTAGAGTGATATTACTGGAGAAAAAGCTACGCAGGATTAGGTTAACAACTCTTCATGCCTTTTTGGCTGTGTAGTTATAGTGGGCTCTAGCACTTAGATCATTAGAGATGAGCACTCCAAGGTCCTTGACGGAATTTGGATCATCAACAAGGTCTTGAATATTCAGCTTGTATTTTATTTTTTATTTTTTTGCAAATTTGTAAGATAGAGCATTTATTTGTTGAGATTTGAAGTTGTCATTTGTTTGACCAAAATTTCTTATATCCCACCTCAGGAATCCTGGTGTTTTGAAGGTTTTTGAGCAATAAGGCCCACTTTTCTAGCAATCACATCCAAGGATCTTCTTCATCATCATTGTCATTTAACAATCCCATAATCCCTTGCAGGGTGGAGTCTGGGTAATTGAATGGAGCTAGTAGAGTGTTTTAATGGCCAGATGCCCTTCCTGTCTCCAATGCGGAGTTTTGCTTGGCTGATATATTCTCATTGTGCCCAGAGAGAGAATAATCTGCTTCTATCTAGGATTGGACTCACACCCTCCTGATTCTGAGATGAGAGCTCCACCTCTAGGCCACCACAGGAAGATAAGGTTAAAATGGCAGCAAAGATAGTGTGATATTAAACCATCAAGATACATATAAAAGCAGGCAGAGTTTTGATCACACTAGTATGGCCCCATCTGGATTTTCTCTTAAACATATCCTGTAGACCTGTAAACATACTTCTAGATCAAGTATCCTGCACACTCAGACACAAAAGAGGAGCTATATATCTCAGACTAGACTTGTTCAACCTTCTGAAATTCTTGTGAGCAAATTCCAGTAACTTGAACAAGAATGACACAAGAAGACTATTGTATTCTGATTAAATACATCTTGGGAGACTTCACAATGGTGGAAAGACCTCCTAATATCTACCTGCTGATATATACCTGAGGCCTCATCTTGCCTCAGATTAAAGTTAGCTGAAGATGTTCAAAGTTACTCCTAAAACATACTTGGAGATTACGTTGGCCTATTCACTCTTCTTTCTATAATGTGGAGAAAACAGTGACACGAGGCATAATTTATGCAACTTTGTTCTTCCCAGAGAGCATGTGAATTCTATTTTCCTTCTATCATTTGGTAAGTAAATAACCTTGATACTTTGAGATTCAGAAAACTAAGCTATTTGTCTCAAAACTACCATTCAACTTATTTTACCTTCACATCATTTGACGTAAGTGAAACCAATTAACCCCCTGATCAGAACTACTCATGGTACCATTTTGCTCTGGTCAATTGTCATTTTTGTCTTTGAAGTAAAGATAGTTGGGAGAATCAGATATTGCATTGTAGTTAAAAGGAGAGCAGGATCATCTTCAGTTCTGGTACAACCAATTTCATCAAGTTTTCTTTCTCCCCCAAATATCAATCTATACCCCACAGAACAGGGCGAGAAAAAAGGAAGGCTCCTTCAGCAGCTGAGAAACCAACAGTTTTGGGTCTTTCTCCTGTTTCAAATCATGCTTGTATCAGTTTATTCTGTACACACATTAATAAAAAAGCCTTTGGCTATTTCACAGCTGGATAACCTCTGGTCATTCTAAGGCTTATATAATCTTAAATCCTGGTGCCAGAGTTTCCTTGTTTTTCTTCTTGTAATTTAGGGAAGCTCTTTTTCCTTGTGTGCCATATGCATTTTAGATTGTGAGACTGAAGGGAGAAACTGTTGTATAAAATATCAGGTGGTTTTCAAGGGAATAAATCCCCACAGGACACACAAAACCTGCAACAGGAAATTCATTCTACCTGTTCCTTTTCACCTGTCAAGATTCCTTCACCTCAGGATTTCCAGGGCTGCATTTCCCCAGAACGACTGCCATTTTAATATGAAATACATTTCATCTTACTGTTCAATCCCATCTCCTTTCTAGATTTACAGCACAAGGAGAAAAGAGGAAATAGATGGTTTGTTCATTTTTCTCTCATGCTAGAAACCACACAAGAGAGATTTTGTGGCTGACAAAAAGGGACAGAAGAGGCACTTTTTGACTCCAGCACAGCAGCACAGAGGTTTTAGTGGTATGGAATTCTTGTTCGCTCACAAATTCTTGGACTAAAGATAAAAAGAACATATAAATGTGGAGCACCTGGATTACTTTTCTAGTTGTTTGATTTAAATGTGGCTTTTTTTTTTCATTGACTTAAAGGGAAATGAAGAGGAAAAAAACTTCCAGAAAATTAGAATACTTCTGTGTTTATTGTAGCAAAATTGGCAGTGAACATTTAATAGTAGATAAGAAGATCATGTAAGAAAACTGTCAGAATCCTTCTTGAATGCCAATGGAATAATCAGAATTTGCTCTTCAGCCTTCAAGTCCAAATTATCCTAAGGATTCTACACTTGATTTCTGTTTTTTATTCTTTTTCTGGTTGCGTTACCCAAAATGACTCATTCGGCCTTATGAGACACAAAGCTACTTGGGAAAAACACTTTTGTCAGTTTTCCCCTAAATTACAAGTTAAGGTGCATTGTGTAACCTTCCTTTGGCTTTTTAAAACAGAGGCATTTTTGGGAGTTTGCAAAATGTGGAACGATGCATGAAAAAGACCAAAAGTGGTGTTGCAAACTGTACCTGGAGAACTCAGGCGATAAGGAACTGCAGAGCCCTGATGAAGCCATTCAACCTTAGAGAAAGAAGGATCTTTAGTGACCACTAGTGGCAAGCAAGCCTGCTCTCTCCGATTTAAAACAAGGTTAGAATTTAACTAAAATCACTCGTGGTTATGCTACTTTTATGTTATTTCTGACTTAGCATCAAAGTGAAATTAAAATATACTTCAAAGCACCATCCCTGTTTCAGGTTTCAATTCTTGAATTCTGGTGTTCCTCAACCTAACATATGTGGATTTCAATTGCCAGGATTCCAAAGCCAGCATGGGAAATTCTGAGAGTTGGAAGTCCCTGTATGTTAAAGTTGCCAACGTTGAAGAACACTGCCCTATACAGTATGTTGAACAGTCAAACTTGTCTTCCCCTACTCCTTCTCTTTAAATAGTCATGTATTATTATATCTGCCAGTAGAAAGAAGACTCCAGCAGAAGGCTACTCAGATACATCCTATTCAAGACCAATTCTGTTGACCTCCTGTCCTGTGACGGTTGGCTTGTTTTCAGAATTGCCCAAAGCTGACACTGCAACCCTCAGACCTCAGAAATCTGGGGTTTCAGCCAACTGATTTCTTTTTACAGAGAAGCACAATCAGATCGGCTAAAAAGCCAAGAATGTCTTTTAAGTGATGTCTTCTAAGTGACCCTTTTGATTGCATATCATGAAAGCACTGATTGTCCTCTGATGCAGAAATCCCACCTCCTTTTAGAAGAAGACACGATCAACACTTTGGCGGTTTACATTGCAGTCATTCACAAGGGTGCTGTTGGGGGCAAAAGAGTTGCAAGGGAGACTTGGGGGTCTTGAGAATAAGTCAAAGATGCCAACACAAAATGGTTAACAGGGTAGGGAGAGCTGGTTGTGTGATGCATGTTTTTTAGAAGCACACATGGTCCTCGCTACCCTGATGGATTTTCTTTGGCTCACATTTTTTGCCTTTGGGGATGAGAGATCACGTCCAGGGAGGAATTGAAAAGCAATATTATCTGTCTATCTTCTTCCTTGACTTTTAGAAGAATTCTCACTATCTCACAAGCAAAGAAGTAAGACATGTTCCAGTTCCCAAAGAAAGCAGACATAAGTGAATAAAGGTGGCCGAACATATGTTTGGACTAATAATAATCAGAAGAGTAGAAGGCCTTGACAGGTGCCAAGGGCACAGTGCCAGAATATATAGTGGTGTCCTCAGCGGCTATTCTGCCAGCCCAACTCTTGAGTTCTTGCTAGTATGACTCCATGTTTTCTCCTAATCATGAGACTCCCTTGAACTGACCTGGATGACTTACATGTACACTTACTATAACTTTATTACCACATCATGTAGTTTTTCTTGGGGAGGGGGGAGAGAAATGTAGAAATAGTTTGTCACCAGCTATGTTCTTCCATGATATTGTTTCTACTTCCCAGTCCAACTGTACCCCTCGATTTCCTGATGTTCTCCCATCTGAGGACAAACTATGTCTTAAGGTCACTAAGCTATCAGCTGATGTCATCACAGCAGCTTAATTAAGAAGTCGGTCTCCCTTGGATGGACCTACATTCCTGATGCCTCCTATCTGAGACATTTTTCTCTTGTCCAGTGAATGCACCAGAAGTTGTATCTGATAAAAACATAATGCCTGATGTGTGGAGCATGCTAAGGCATTGTTTTATTAAGACCGTGCAACCATGGTTACCTAACTTCTGAGTCAACCTCAAAATCATCAAGCCACATCATATCTTAGCATGATGCTGAGACATAGCAATCCTCCTCCAAATCCCCAATTGCATATTAAGCATTACAGATCTATACACTTTGGAACAAGAATTTCCTGAAAGATATTTATTGCTAGCAGGATAATATTACAGAATCTTAAAATCATGTCAAAGCACTTGTCCAGATCAGCAAATACCTGGCAAAGTGACCCAGTCTTTTTCAGGTTTTCCCCTCTTCCCTGGATAATGTGATGTTAAGCTCCTTCCTGGAATACTCCTTCTCCCTTCCTCCACGCCTCATGTTCTGTTAGACATTTCATCACACTGCCAAAGCATCAGCAATTGGTTGGAGCCTAATAGTACAAACCTCCCTTGTTTGATTCAGACATCCTGGTGGATTCTAGAGTTATCAAAACTAGGGAAGGGAACAAGGAACTGACCCCCACAAGAACTCTGGAAGAAGGACTTGATGCCTGTGATCAGGCAGTGAAAAATGCTTTGACCTTGAATGAAACGATGATGTGTCTCCTGGCTGTAGTATTTCGGGCATCCAGAAATAAATGACCAAGAAGATATTCCCATTTAAAAACACACACAAAAAAACCCCAAAATATTCAGAGAGCGCAATTGGGTTAGCAGCTAATTCTGTCCTCCAACTGTTGGCTGAGTTAACACAGAGAGTTTACATAAAGATGTGGAGAAGATGTTTCACTGTTTGCTGAGACACTTGCATAGCTTGGACTAAGGATGATGGCAGACTTCTATTCTCATTAGTTCTTGGATATACTTTGTTTTCAAAAAAGAAAGCAAATTTGAAAAAGACAATTCAGATGATAGATAGCATAAGCTCTCTCTCTCTCTCTCTCCTTCTCTCTCTCTATTTCTCTCTCCCCCTCCCTCTCTCTCTCTCCCTCTCTCTCTCAATTTCTCTCTCTCTCTCCTTCTCTCTCTCTCTCAACTTCTCTCTCCCCCTCCCTCTCTCTCTCTCTCCACCCTCTTTGTGGCCCAGGGGTGAAAGCAGGTTGAGCTCAAAACACCATTGTTCCAGTTTTACGTTGAGTTCAGAACCCTGGAAGCGTCACCTTTGAAGAAACGCCAAATCAGCATGTTGAATATTTTCTTATTCTAACGGAATACTTCCAAGGCTAAAAGTAAACCCGTTTTGTCTTTTGCACACACTTCGTGCAAAGACAAGCAGCTGTCAAAGAGGCACAAGAGCCCTTGCCCAGGACAATGGAGCATCATCCTCTGTTCTGAAGTACCAGGGCTCTATGAGTGATTCAGGGGTATTTAGCAGCCAAATTCCAGACATGAGATTTATAAGCTTGAAAATGTTCTAGCTGACATTTGCAGCTGTTACAAGGCACGTTTCCAGGATCTGCTCTTGAGACCCGTTTCTCATACGCCAAAAAGTGGTAATTGTGCTTTAGAAACAACCCCAATCGGAGTATTTATCAGATGTGATCAGCAAAGAACGAGAGAGGGATGAGAGCAGGTTGTAAGTGCCAATTAAAATTTTCAACACCATTAGTTGTTATGCAAGCACATTTTAATTCAAAAAGTTAAGGAGATACAGATATCATCCAAAGATGAAACAATGTGAGACTGGGAAAATAAAACCCACAAGACCTTGTTAATATTCCATTTCATTACAAGTGTCAAGGAGGGTCCCAAAATGGAGGTGAACTAACACCCTCTGTGTCATTTTCATAGGACACTTCCCTTACAAGTGTGCATTTGTACAAATATGTATTTTCTCGCAAAACAAGTACTTTAAAACACATTGGAGTGATCCAAATTTTGGAAAACTGCTGAATTTCAATAAAAGCTCTACTTGTGTAAACCAATAGTCAGAGATCAAGCCAATTCCTATCAAAAATGTTTAGAATTGGTTCTTATTTATACTAATTTTCCTCATTTTATATTTATGTATTTATCCTCATTTTACATGGCAACACCACTGATAGCATCAAACACAGAATTAAAAACTGTACAACAAACATTTGAGTTAAAAAGCAAACCAACAAACCACTAGTTTCTGTAGAATAGCTCAACAAGCCATTAAGATCAACTTTCCAAGCTGATCATCCTTGCAAACTACCAAGAACATTAGAAGACTCATCAAACAATGTTTCTTCCCAAGACTAATGCTGCAGGATATGGCATAATCAATTGTGTCTACAAAACCATGGACTGGTTGGCCAAAATTTTACTTATGTATTCATTCAGTCACTCACTCATTCATTCATAAAAATTTTGAGCTACCCATCTTGCCACACTGTAACTTTGGGTGCCTCACAATATCAAAAGATAAAACTATATAATTTATTATAATGGGGGCAATGCTTCAAAATTCTGCTTACCCACCCACCCCCACTGGAAGCCAGTTAACAAACTGTGTCTACAATGACAAAACTAGGTGTAACTGAGAAAAAAATTTCGCCTGACACCATTTCTTTAATCTGAGGTCTTTGGAAGTGTTAGACTACACTTCCCATGCTGGGACTGACACACAAAACATCTGGAGAGCAGTTGGAAAGCAACAATTTGCAAAGGTTGGAGACCTCCCAAGTGAGTGAAGGTTAGGGAAAGAAACCCCAAAATGAGTGTGGCTTTTAATTAGATGAGACACAATCGAAAGTAAACTTTCATTGTGAGATTCCTTTGGTCATGTGTTCAGGAATGACTGTTGAAAAACTTCAGTTATAAATTCTTGTGGAGGAGGAAAATGTTACCCACTAATTATTCCAAATAACTAAAGGGGACATTTCCTATAATTTATCTATTAATTTTTTTTAAGTTGAAGGATACTTGCATGACATACTTCAAGTAGCTACTGAATTTGGTTATCAAAAGCATTTTGTTTACTCTTCACCAGACATGAAATATCTCTTTAATGTGTAAACCAGGGGCACACTATCTTTGGAACATCTCTCAGAGCAATGAACATTTTTGCTATTATCATAAAATGCTTCAATGCACAATAGGTTAAATTCATGCTTGATTTAACCAGAGAGTTCATTTCATTTTTTTCCCCCCACCTGGAAATCTCACATTCTTGACAGGGCAGGGCCAGATGCTTCAGAGAGCACAAAACTTGCAGGACAGCCTTGAAGACTGTCCTAGATTACTTGGACTTATAGAACACAGGATCCTAAAATAACCGTGCAATAGAGACCAACAGTGAAGGCTTCTAAAGCAGATACGGAGCCTCTGCTCTTTCGTGGCAGAGATCTCCTTCCTTTGCCTCGGTGGGTTTTGCACAGCTCTGCCTCTCAAGGAAAGCTAAGAGACTTTTGTTTTCTTTGGGCATGAAAATAAAGCCAATAGAAATGCACTCCCCCCCCCCCCANGCAGAATAGCTAACCTCCTGGAAGCTAGGCTCAAGATCCAGATGGACTTTGACCAATGGTGGGATTCAAAATGTTTTACTGCTGGTTCTGTGGGAGTGGCTTGGTAGGCGTGGCAGGGGAAGGATACTGCAAAATCCCCATTCCCTCCCCACCCCACTAACCTGCTTTCCAGCTCCGTTCTCCTGAGCAGGGCAACACAAGAAGACCCAGCCGATCAGCTGGGACTCGATGGGAGGCAGAGAAGAGATTGGGGCAGGGCCAGTCAGAGGTGGGATTTGCCATTTCTCCAAAGTACTCAAAATTTCCACTAGTGGTTCTCCAGAACTGGTAAGAACCTGCTGAATACCACCTCTGATCTTGACAGACTAGAACACTGGGCTGTATCTAACAAAATGAAATTCAATGTACAGAAAAGTAAAATCTTACACTAGGCAAGAAAAACCAAGAGGACACACATAGACTGGGTGAAATCAGGTTTAATAACAGTAACTTGAGAGGGATCTTGGAGTCTCAGTGGACAACTAATTAAATATGAGTCAACACTGTGCAGCGGCAGCAAAAAAAAGCTATTGCAATCCTAAGCTGCATTAACAGAGGGATACAATCAAGATCAAGGGAGTGATAGAGTGATACTAATATTACTCTATAAAGCCTTAGTAAGGCCACACTTAGAATATTGCATCCAGTTTTGGTCACCACACTACAAAAAAGATGTTGAGACTCTAGAAAGAGTTCAGAGAAGAGCAACCAGGATGATTTGGGGACTGGAGACTAAAAGATATGAAGAATGGTTATAGGAACTGGGCCTGGCTTATCTAGGGAAGAGAAGGACCAGGGGAGACATGATAGCAGCTTTCCAATATTTGAGGGGCTGCCACAGAGAGGAGGGAGTCAAGCTATTTTCCAAGGCATCTGAAAGCCAGACAAGGAATAACAGATGGAAAACTGATCAAGGAGAGATTCAACCTGGAAATAAGGAGAAACTTTTTGACAGTGAGAACAATCAACCCATGGAACAGAAGTTGCCTTCAGAAGTTGTAGGAGCATCATCACTTGAGATTTGCAAGGAGATTAGACTGCCATTTGTCAGAAATTGTGTAGGGTCTCTTGCTTGGGTAGGGGGGTTGGACTAGATGACCTACAAAATCCCTTCCCATTCTGTTAATCCTTTCAAATCTTTCACAGTACTCCTTGTCTCCAACTGCTGCTTATCAACAATTCTACTGTAATTCACCCACAATGAGATAGGTGGTGTATAAATTTAATCAATCAATCAATCAATCAATCAATCAATCAATAGCCAAGCAAGCAACCAACCAACCTTGGGTATGATAACTGCCTTCTGCAAACAGCTACACAGATAATTTCTGGTATAGATTAAATGCGAGCCAGTGGATGGTGTCTGGATTGTTATCATGACTCATCAATTAAAACTTATTTGGCCAACAATATTTGCTTAGGTCTATGAAAGAAAACTGGAAAATATGGCTTAAATTAGCAAAACGCTTCTTGGTCTACAGAGAAACCCAAATTCACCACTGAAATGACTGAATCAAAACATTTGTAACCTGTCATACTTTTCATTTTAGCCTTAAGCATGAATGTTTTAAAGTACACAAAGTAAACATTTTGGTTCAGCATCTGTTGAAACTCGACACCCGGAAAAAATATGGCATACTTCACTTAATCCTCCAGGGAAAGGCTGAAGGCAAATGAGGTCCAGGCAGAAGAAAAACATCATGACTTCAAAATCTAAGGGACCGGTATGGACAAAACCCAACAGGACTTTTTTCATGTGGCGGTTGATAAAAATAGGATCGCCAACATGATCGCCAATATCCGATGATGGGTATCACACAAGAAGAAGAAGATCTGTTGAAAGTCTGATGATTTATTAGAAGCTTCAATACAGCTTAAGAGTTTCATGGTGTCAGAGTATATTCATGAACTGGAATAGAGATTAGTAACAAGGTCAGCCAACAAGAGCTGAATTGAGGGCTAAAACTAAAAGAACACATCTGTTCTATGCTCAGCTCTAAAGCGAAAGAGAAACTAACTTGCTTTCTTGTCTGCTGAAGTTGAGTTGCTGTTCTGCTCTGAACTGTAACATGTCTGCTTCTGTTTGAGTTTGCTCCATATTGGAGAAATCTACAACTGGTCTTGTAAAATTTACTTTGTATTTATAAAGAAGTTAAATGAAGCTTCAGCCATCCGTGTTTACTTTGCTGGTGCTGAATTTTACGTTGCAGTTCTGAACACGTGGTAATTTTGGGTGGACATAGAAAGCATCGCAAACAGCATCATGATTAGTAATAGTAAAGATGATGAAACTAACCTTATTAGGTTATTACTTTAGAGCAGGTTTCTACAATTCCTCTGTGAGCAGCCGAGAATGTTGGGACTTGTTGTTTTGAAAGAAACTGCTAGTCCTCAACTTCCAACCACAAGTGAGCCCAACATTTCTGTTAAGCAAGACAGTAGCTACATGAGTTTTGCCCCATTTTGCGATCTTTCCTGCCACCATCATTAAAGGAATCACTGCAGTTCTTAGGGTATGAACACGGTTGTTAACTGAATTCTCCATTGACTTTGCTGGTCGGGAGGTCACAAAAGGGGATCTCCTAACCCCCAAGATACTGCCTCTGAATTTTAATCTCGTGACCCATGGGGATGCTGTAACAGTTGTTAAGTGTGAAAAATGGTCATAAGTCATATTGGTCAGCGTTCCAGCCATTCTGCCCAATAACTCTGAGACAGACATCTCTGAAAAGTTCCTTTTATTTGGATAATAACTGGCACAACTGGGGAGTCCCAAATCTGAGCTTCCTTACAATAAGCAAAAACTACAAAATCCATCCCCTGCACCCATCATCACATCACATGCCCCAATCACCATCGACCCCAAGTTAAGACTTCTTCTCACTTATGCCCAACACAACCTGACCTTGAATCAGAAAAAGAATGTTATTATGGCTAACTAGATATACTCTACTACATTCCCCCCCTCCCACTTTCCCAGGCTCAATTGTGGCAGCGTGAGAGCATCAGATCTCAACATGGCTTCCAAAGCTGACAACTTTTCTTTCAGGGCAGCTGTAACTTTGAATGGTCACTAAATGAACTGTTGTAAGTTGAAGACTGCCTGTGCTCCAGGGGTGAAAAGTTGGTTCAGCCGAACCGGTAGTAAAAAATGCTCTAACGATCAACTGAGAGGAGAAAGAAGAGAAAAGTGCAGGATTGGCCCTCCTACCCGCCCCTGCGCTTTTCTGTTCTTTATCCTCTCAGCTGACTGGCACGGCAGAGCCTCAGCTGGCATTTGGAAAGCTGCGCATGCGCATTAGGTGCACGATCACCAAATCGGTAGGGAAACTGGTAGAATCCCACCACTGATATATTCTGGGAGAAACCATGACCTCCAATCTATAAAATAAACAACAATTATATATATATTTTTAAAAATGCACCCTCTTAAACAGACAAGCTTTGTTCCACTGGCCTTGTCACAAAATATTAAGCAACTGATCAGGTTCAACAAGAATAGAAGCTGAAAGGATCTTAGTAGCAGGGCAATAATGAGAGATAGAAGCCTGAACTGCCGGCTGGTCTCATCATAAATAACAGAAAAAAGGCTGTATTTTTATTTCTGTGCTTGGTTTGGAACAGGTACTACATTTTCAGAGAAAGGAAGGTTTCTCAGGGTAACAATGCTGAATATCAACACACAACAGCAGACAAATCAAAGTTGGTCAAAGCTGCCCGACAGCCAACTGTTCTGAACTGGGAAGCAACTCTGTGAGTGAAATGACTCAAGAGCTGTCTGTCCAATTTCCTCTTTCATCATCGGGCCATCTGCAGGCTTTGATCAAAAATTGCAGACAGCCTGTAAGATGTTTAGCTAGCTCAGAGGTCTCCAAACTTGGCAACATTAAGACTTGTGGACTTCAACTCCCAGAATTATCCAGCTAACATAGCTGGCTGGAGAATTCTGGGAGTTAAAGTCCACAAGTCTTAAAGTTGCTAAGTTTGGAGAGCTCTTGAGCTAAAGATCAAGTCCAAGTCCAAAGCCAGGAGTAGCCAAAATAAAAGAGGAAATAAGATTTTGAGGTTATATACTTGAGCTTATCTAGTTTTCCTTGACATTTCAAAGTTAAAAAGAGTCTGTATAAAGCATTTACTTGGAAAATATTTCTGCATAAGAAAGTGGACTTGAGTAAATGAGGTGGCCATTCATTTTAGTAGGATCTCTTAAGACTAGCATCTAGCACCAGTTTAAAATTTTCCTGATATTTAGGAATTTCCAAGACAATTACAAAGCTTTTAGAACTAAGTTTAACTGGGCATGGCTAGTCTAGTGAAGAGAAGGACCAGGAGAGACAGGACAACATCTTCCAATATTTGAAGGGCTATTACAAAGGCACCTGAAGGAATAATGGATGGAAACTGATCATGGAGAGATTCAGCCTAGAAATGAGATATTTTCTCACAGTGAGAACAACCAACCAATGGAACAGAAGTTGCCTTCAACAGTTGTGGGAGCTTCATCACTGGAAGCTTTCAAGAAGAGACTGGACTGGCATTTTCAGAAATGGTGTAGGTAGGGTCTTCTGCTTGGGCAGGAGGGTGGACTAGATGATCTTAAAGGTCCCTCCCAATTCTGTTAATCTGTTATTTTATCATGAAGTAATGTTATTAGAAAACTAAGTGGGCTTAGTTTCTTTAAGAGGATTGTATGGATAATCTCATCAGGAGCAGATTATTGTCTCCAACTTTCCTTTGGTATAATGTACCTTTTACTTTGCTTTATATTGCTTTTTTAATTTATTATTACTATTATGATGATGATTTCTGTCCCTGTTTGGAGCTCTTTGACTGTAAAACAATAAAATAACTTAGTAAGACCAGATTGTTGGGAAGGATGTTCTTTCATTTTTATGTCACTATGATTCTTAGAATTTTATATATATTATCAAAAATCAATTTGGTAGTAATGATCAGCTGTTTATATCTTCTCATTTTATTCAGCACGGATATCACTAAACATCTGGGTGACCTAGATGCAAATGATATGCAGACTTTGTTTCATTTTCATTGCACATCCAGCATTTGCAGTACATCACAATCCCATTTTCCATTTAATTATAAACAATTATCAAGGTTTGGGGGCTAATTTGCATGGACAAGAAACTCTAGCGTGTCTATCCACTAAACAGCCAGTTTTTAATCAGACTGTCCACAACAAGCAGTTAACAGGACATATTTTCCAAAGGAAGGTAAAGATTATAATGTAACCAACAAGAATGTGCAGCCCAGTAATACTTAACTTGGACATTTATGCCAAACCAAGATAACCTGCTGTACTATTAAGGAAGCACTGAAATTTGAGAAAATAGTATTATTCCAATAGTTAACAAAGGAATGTGCAAACATTTAAAAAATGACTACTGCCACAAATCTATTCCATATATTTATTTTCCCTTAGGAAAGCCTAATCAGCAAATTTGGCTTATGATTTTTTTTTAAATAGTAACTGAGCCCTTTCCTGCTACATACATATGAAAAATGAAATGTAAATGTTTTTTTTTTCCTAAAAAAATCCTTGGGTTTCTGGGGAATCCAAACCTAAAACGTTGTATTTATGCCAACTAAGCAAAGAGCTTAAAAAGGTAGAAGAGAAAGGACACTCAGATTCTTTGAGAGGTTTATTACTACTGAAATTATTTATATAGTATAAAATGAACTTCCTGGGTTGCAAACCCTTCCCGCTCCAGAAACTTCCTTCTCATTTAATTTAAATTTGGAAATCCTTCTATGCAAGCACAACCCTTTGATCATGATGGCTGAGAGCAAATATTTGAAGACATGCGATGGACAATTTATCAGCTTTGGCTGTGAAGGAGTCCCATTCAAACCTGAACTCTTTAGAGGGATGTAACCAATAAAAGTGCCATTTCATCCTCAGTCTCAAGCAGAGACTACCCTGGAGGCAATTCCTATCAGAACACAGATTAAATTTCTTATCTAATCAATTAGCAATTGATTTCTAATCAATCTGGAGCTGTTGAGTCAACAAACCCTCTAACATTTCCTTAAATGCGAAGGTTGCCTGGGTGATATCCAATTTCAGAGGATCTTAAGAAGGGTGGCATGTCTGATTCTTAAAGCCCGGGTAGTCCTCAACACAACCATTTGTTTAGTGATCATTCAAAATGCAACAGCACTGATCCCTTTTTTCAACCTTTTGCAATCTTCGTTGAGGAGCAAAGTCAACGGGGAAATCCAGATTCACTTAACAAGTTTGCAACTAAGTTAACTGCAGTAATTCACCTAACAACGGAAGTGATCAAGGTTGTAAAATGGGGGCAAATCTCACTTAAGTGTCTTGTTTAGCAACAGAAATGTTGGGCTCAATTGGAGTCATAAGTCGAGGACTACTTCTATAGCATGAACCACAGTCTGTCTGATCACCGAGGAAACATCCCTCAGCCCAACCTGGATGGGTTTTTTTTTATATAAACTTATCTCGTGGGCGAGTAGAAAAGCTCAGCTCATGCAGCTTGGCAGGGTTTCTTCTGTCTTCCATATACTCCTTCCCTGCCTTTCATTCTACCTCTTACTTTCTTTTCTCTGACCTTCTCTATCTGCTTGCCCTCCTACAATACCACCACAATACTTGACAACACAGTATCCATAAATAGAGACTTTCAAATTTCTAGGTTCTACTACGTCACATGACCAAAAATGGACACCTAACATCAAAAACGTCATCAAAAAAGCACAACCAAGAATGTTCTTTCTGCGCCAACTCAGGAAGCTCAAACTGCCCAAGGAGCTGCTGATCCAGTTCTACAGGGAAATCACTGAGTCTGTCATCTGCACCTCTATCACTGTCTGGTTTGCAACCCAACAGGACAGACACAGACTTCAAAGGATAATTAGGACTACAGAAAAAATATTACTACCCACCTGCCTTCAGTCGAAGACCTGCATACTGTATGAGTCAAAATGAGGGCTGTGAAACTATTTACAGACCCCTCACATCCTGGACATAAACTATTTTATAAATTATAAATTATATCAAAGCAACGCTATAGAGCCCTGCACACCAGAACAACTAGACACAAGGACAGTTTTTTTCCCAAACGCAGCCACTCTGCTAAACAACTAATTCCCTCAGCACTGTCCAACTATTTACAAAGTCTGCACTATTTTTACTATTAATCTTCTCATCACTCCTTATTACCCATCCCCTCCCACTTGTGAATGTAGGACTGTAACTTTGTCACTTGTATCCTTACGATTTATATTGAGTTTTCTAGTATGCTTTGATTGCTTATTGTACCCTATGACTATCATTAAGTGTTGCACCTGATGATTCTTGACTCTTGACGAATGTATTTTTTCTTTTTATGTACACTGAGAGCATTTGCACCAAGACAAATTCCTTGTGTGTCCAATCACATTTGGCCAATAAGGAATTCCATCCTTTTCCCTGCTCTTCTGATGACCTCCCAACTCCTAACATTTCTGGAGTTGCCATTATATGAATCAAGTCTTCAAGCTTTTTAGGGGATGATGGGAACTGAAATCCAACAGAACTGAAAGACTGCCAGGTTGAAGAAGACCAACATAGGCAATGTAATGACCTAACCCTAAAAAGAGTTCACAGCGACCAAAAACACCTATTTTGCACAAGCAGAAGTACTACAAAACACCATTAGATTCAAGACATACTGAATGGAAGTGCTGCAAAATTATTGACAAAATCTGCATGGATCAGAGACCAGGAAATGGAGGAGGACGAGAGCCCTAACAATGCCCCAAACTCATCCATAGGCTTCTTTGTTATTAATGCAACATAAGTATTAAATCCAAAAGGATAAAAAAATAATAACTATCTTTGAAACACTGAAACAATCATTCTAGATACTATCCTAAGTTACCAGACAGTGAAAAACAGTTTTTCTCGCAACAATTTATAAACAAGCAGCATCTTGCTGAAGTAAACTTTAGAGGCATGTATTTAGTCACCATTCTGGCCTGGCTTTAAATCAGGGGTCTCCAACCTTGGCCACTTTAAGACTTGTGAACTTCAACTCCAGCTATGCTGGCTGGAGAATTCTGGGGCTAAAGTCCACAAGTCTTAAAGTGTCCAAGGTTGGAGACTCCAGCTTTAAATACATCCAGAGGTACTCCCCCCCCCCAAACATTTTAATATCACTAAAAACTTTTGTCCCCCTGAGAGATTCCATTCCCATTAAGTAGGAAATAGCAATGCAGGTGACGTCAGTTGGCCTTGATTCGAAGTGAAGATTAACCTCATGGAGGAATCAATAAGGCTGAAGTCTCGAGAGAGGGAGTCAGGTGGGTGGGTGGGTATGTGTGTATCCCTTCCTTGTGTTGTCAGTGGAAGTAGCTGGTGTGTTGCTCTTTGTGCACGGTTGTGTCCCACTAAAAAGTAGGCGTAAGGGTGGGTTGCTGAACTGATAGCATCTCCAGCTTTTTAAAACAGACAAGCCTGGTCCAAGACATAGGTTTAAAGACTTGCGGGCACACCTCACGCACTCTGAAAAACTTCTGAATCTGAAGCCAATCTGTTGCATAGCCGTAGGATATAATAAATATTACATCAGGCATATCAGGAGAGACCGTAATACATAGTATTTGCATAAGAAGGGCTATTTATAATTTCCATAGTATCAAATGTGCTACCGTAGCCTCATACAATGCATCCAGGTTAGCCACTGGAGGTATCTCGACACAATTAACTTGTGTGGAATTGCAGGACTGTTAGATTTTCCTAGGGATATGCAATTAAGACATTCATATCTGAAGTCCCCCCACCTTCTTCTTTGGACACATAAACTAAAGCTGAATAAAATAAGTGTCACAAACAGGCTGCAGCTGACGCTGAACAGATTTCACTGGGTCCTCAAGCAGCTACTCAACTCACTGATAACCTTCTAAACATTCAACATAGGAACTCTTCCTTATCAAACCTTTGGAAGTGGTGGCTCGAAGTAGGGACCTTCGAAAGTTCTTCTCTGACCTGACGGTAGACAGTCTTTACCACATGGGTCTCCTGCTTGGGCAGGGCGGGGGAGGGGGGGTTGGACTAGATGACCTACAAGGTCCCTTCCAACTCTATTAATCTGTAATCTGTAAAAATCAACTGCACAGCCCAGAAATACCATTTCCTTCTGCAAAAGTTAACAGGTTTGGTCAAGTGATCAGGAAGACTCTCAGTTCATCCAAGAAGTTCAAAATTGTTACAATGCCTCATGTTCCCTACCCTCATCTAAGATGAAGATGAAAGAAGTCCACAAAGCTGCAACCAAGAAGAGCATCCAAAGTGGAGTAAAACTATGAAATAAGATGACCTTTCCCATCCCAACTCCTGGTCAGAGAGAAGTCTCTGGTCTTGAAGCCGGTGAAGGAATCTCCCAAGCATCAGCCTACACAACCAGCACCTTTCTCTTTCTGGAGTTTCTCCCTTTGAGCCTGAAGTTCTAAGAAGCTCTCAATGTCAAGCTAGTAGCAAAATGTGCACCTGGAGTTAGAGGAGGAGTAAGACATAACCATTGCTAGGCTTTCAGAGTTCTCCAAACCTTCCCACAAACATTAGCAGAAGAGAGCTTGTGCCTCTGGCTGACAAAAAACTGGAGCCCCAGCCTTTCAAATGGGAAGGAGATCACAGATCACCTGGGATCCCATGTGGTGGTTTGGGAAGAACCCAAGGCTTTAAAAAAAATGCTTGGAGACCTTCTCAGGGCTGTGAATAACAATACCACACCTTAACAACCAACTTGACAAAAGAAAAGTGCAATTTTCCATCAAACCACTCAAGAGGATTTATTAAGAGGCTGATCTATAGCATCCCATTAATCTGTTTCTTAACTTCAACAATGTGCTGAGGTATAGATGCTCAGTGAAGGAGACTTCCCTTTAACTGGCAATTTGTGTGTTGCAACAAATAGATAAACCTCTCAGAACACTTTTTTTAATATACCTTTCTCATGTCAATAAATGAGGTGGAATGAGAAGCAACATCATGCTGGGATGAGTGGGATGAAAATCCCAGCTCTCCAGACGTTTAAGCCTCAATCCAGGAGCTGGCAGAAGACTCAAAGTGTGCAACTCTGCACAATTTGACTCTTCGTTGCAGACAATACAAAGGCCCACATACCCAGGTGAGATTGTCTACTGCAGTAACACAGGCTCTGTGGTGATGGGGGGTGGGGGGGGCTGAGGTTTAAATTCTAGGTCTTCTCACTTTCTGAGCCATGGCAGGAAATGGACATATGTGGATTGAATGGTTTTCTCTTTCCTGAGAAGGGCATCACCAGCTTTACTTCTTACTTCTGCCAACCCTACACATCCCTTCGAAATTACCATGGAGAAACATGCTAACACGAATAAAGTAGACCCAGGTTCCATGTCCAATCTCTACTTTTTCAGTTCTTGTACACTTTTTTGTGTTACATGAATGTAGCGCAACAACAACAAAAACAGCAAATTAGAAAAATGGAAATCAAAGGAAGAGAGAAAGATTGCAAAACATCCCCTACTCAGTAAAGGAGAACAGACTGGGTGAAACCAGGCTGAATAGCAGTAACTGTGAGAGGGATCTTGGAGTCTTAGTGGACAACCAGCTAAATAGGAGCCAGCAGTATGCCAAAAAAGCTAATGCAATCCTAAGCTGCATTAACAGAGGGACACAATCGAGATCAAGTGAGGTACTGATACCACTCTATAAAGCCTTGGTAAGGCCACACCTAGAATAGTACATCCAATTTTCGGTCACCACTCTATAAAAAAGACGTTGAGACTCTAGAAAGAGTGCAGAGAAGAGCAACCAGAATGATTAGGGGACTGGAGGCTAAAACATATGATGAACAATTGCAGGAACCAGGCATGGGTTAAATCCTCCCTGCCTGACTGTGTAATAGGGACAAGATGCTCTCCAGGCTAGACTAATAAAGAAAAGGACCAGGGCAGACATGATAGTAGTCTTCCAATGTTTGAGGTGCTGCCACAGAGAGGAGGGGATCAAGCTATTTTCTAAAGCACCTGAAGGCCAGACAAGGAATAATGGATGGAAACTGATCAAGCAGAGATTCAACTATGGTAATAAAGAGAAATTTTCTGACACTGAGAACAATGGAACAGAAGTTGCCTTCAGAAGTTGTGGGAGCTTCATCGCTGGAAGCTTTCAAGAAGAGACTGGACTTCCATCTATCAGAAATGGTGTAGGGTCTCCTGCTTGAGCAGGGGGTTGGACTAGAGGACATGGAAAGTCCCTTCCAACTCTATTAATCTGTTAAGAAGGACCAAGGGAGTCATGGTAGCAGCCTTCCAATATTTGAGGGGCTGCCACAGAGAGGAAGGGGGTCAAGCTATTTTCCAAAGCACCTGAAGGCCAGACAAGGAATAGCGGATGAAAACTGAACAAGGAGAGATTCAATCTGGAAAGAAGGAAAAAATTTCTGACAGTGAGAATAATCAACCCATGGAATAGAAGTTGCCTTCGGAAGTTAACTTTTTTAATCTGTAATATTTGCAGCTCAGGGTTAAAATGAGCGGTCCTTGGTGCTTTTGGGGCTTAGTGGTTTTCTTGAAGATGTTTCATTGCCCAGATTAGATAACATCATAGTGCTAGTCAGCAAGGAAGCTCAGAGAGCACCAAGGACCCCTCATTTACTGATGAGGCAACCAAGAGAGACAGAGAGAGATAGAAGATAGAATAGAATTCTTTATTGGACACACAAGGAATTTGTCTTGGTGCAAATGCTCTCAGTATACATAAAAGAAAAAATACATTCGTCAGGAGTCAAGAATCATCAGGTACAACACTTAATATTAGTCATAGGGTGCAATAAGCAATCAAATGATACTTGGAAACAGTTAATATAAATCGTAAGGATACAAGTGACAAAGTTACAGTCCTACAATCACAAGTGGAGAGGATGGGTGATAAGAAGTGATGAGAAGATTAATAGTAATAGTAGTGCAGACTTTGTAAATAGTTGGACAGTGTTGAAGGAATTATTTGTTCAGCACAGTGATGGCATTCAGGAAAAAACTCTCCTTGTGTTCAGTTGTTCTGGTATGCAGGGCTCCATAGCATCGTTTTGAGGGAAGGAGTTGAAACAGTTTATGTCCGGGATGCGAGGGGCCTTTAAATATTTTCATAGCCCTCTTTTTGACTCATTCAAGTATACAGGTGCTCGATTAAAGGTAGGTTAGTAGTAATTGCTTTTTCTGCAGTCCTAATTACTCTCTGAAGTCTGTGTCTGTCCTGTTGGGGTTGCAGAACCAAACCAGACAGTTATAGAGATGCATAGGACAGACTCAATAATTCCTCTGTTAACCATTTCTTAAAATGTTAAAAGTTCTCTCCCCTTGGTGAAGAAGATACTTGTAAGGTAATAAAAATGGGACAAAAATCAAATAAATACACAAAAGGATGAGTAAATAGTGTCATCAGGTTGGGATGGTTAGCACTGGATGAAAGGAAAGAAAATGAGATTGAACCTGTGGCAAATAAAGGGATCACAGGAAGGGTTGTGCTAGCTTTTTGTTTGTCGATTAAGGAGGTTTGGTTTGTCATTTTGGGGTTTGAACCATATCTTGTCCCACAGAGGCTGTTCTTGGAAGAAAGTCACAAGCCCTTCAAACTAACTTCTAAACTTTGGGCCATGCACTACCAAGTCCCCTTTTCAGACTTTGCAATATCAGTCCAAGCCTGGGAACAGAAGGGAAGCAGGAGAAGCTGGGGCCAATGTGGCTGAGAGGAAAGAGACAGCCCCAACTAGAAAGACATGATTTGGGTACCTGTGGCTACCCCCAGTTGAGCAAAGGTTAAGGAGGGCCAGGAATGCAAGAGTAGGTCCAGAAGGATCAAAGAATTGCCCTTCCGCAAGACAGCCCTTGAGGGAATTCCCATCAGAACTTGGATTAGATATCTTATCTAATCAATTGATCAATTGATTTCCATCCAGTCTGGAGGTCAGCAAACCCTCCCTTCAACAGGAAGGTTGCCTGGATGATTTCCAAGTTCAAAGGGCCTTAATAAGTGTGGCATGACTAGTTCCCAAAGTATAGGATGAACTGATCACCAAGAAGCATTCCTAAAGCCAGAATAAATGTAGAGGATGAATGCAGAAACTCAGCCCGTGAAGCTTGGTAGGGTCTCTTTTGTCTTCCATATACTCCTTCCCTGCCTTTCATTTCACCTCTTACTTTCTTTTCTCCAACCTTCCCTGTCTGCTCTTCTGTTGACACCACCACCACCACCACCCCGGCCTTCCACTTTTATTTGTATTTACTTTTCTGAGTTCACTTCTTCTGGAAGCCACCTTATTCTTTCATGCGGTCCCAAATGTCAGACAGCACGCTCTGTAGCTCAGAGGTCCCCAAACTTGTCAACTTTAAGACTTGTGGACTTCAACTCTCAGAATTCTGGGATTTGAAGTCCACAAGTCTTAAAGTTGCCAAGTTTGCAGACCTCTGTTCTAGCTGTTGCTGGGAGTTTGCTATTAGGACCCACATTAAAGAAATACGTTGACCACAAAAAAAAGGTAAACCATTTTACATGGAAATAAGGAGACATTTTCTGACAGTGAGAACTATCAACCAAGTTGCCTTCGGACATTGTGGGAGCCTCATCACTGGAAGCTTTCAAGAAGAGATTGGACTGCCATTTGTCAAAAATGGTGCAGGGTCTCCTGCTTGGATGGGGGTTGGACTAGATGACCTACAAAGTCTCTTCCAATCTGTATCTGTATCTGTAGCTCTCTCTCTTCTCTTCTCTTTCTCTCTCTCTCTTGTTGAGAGATCCAGCTCTGTATATAGATACAGAGAATAATCAACCAATGGAACTGAAGCTGCCTTCGGAAGTTGTGGGAGTGTCATCACTTGAGACTTTCAAGAAGAGATTAGACTGCCATGTGTTAGAAATCGGGTAGGGGGTTGGACTAGATGACCTACACAGTCCCTTCCAACTCTGATGATCTGTTATCTGTTTGAAAGAGTTTTTTTAAAACAAAGTAGAGGAAATCCAAATCCAATCAAAGTGGCCTATGCTTATGCAGAACTCTGGGATGCAACTTGAACAAATTTAAATTTTTGATGAGCTTCGAACTGTCTCCCACTTCCCTTCCCCCTTTATTAAGCAACAGGTCGCACATATACAAACATTCAAGAATCAACTGCAGCCTTTCAGGACTGAAAGGTATCTCCAGATTTAAATTATAGTAAGGGATGTGAACTTTTTGCTCAGCTGCATGCCAAAAGCCTTGTATCAGCACAGCAAAATATTAACTGCTTAAAGATTAACCTGCCCCCCAGGAGATTGATTCTAAATGGAAACACATTCCAAACATTGGGTCCAGTAATACCAAATGCTTTCTTGTTACCCAGAATCCACCAGGATCCACAATCCACTATCAAGGCTATGCTGAGACTACTGGAATTAAATAGGGACCTCCAAACTTGGCAACTTTTAAGATTTGTGGATTTCAACGTCCAGAATTTCCCAGCCAGCCATTTCCTTCTGTTTTCAGGCAGGGGAATTCTGGGTGTTGAAGTTTACAAGTCTTCAAGTTGCCAAGTTTGGAGATCCCTGGAATAAAATATCAAGGATGTAGCATGTATGTCTATCAACAGCAAACCATATTTTTTTTTGTTTTTATTATCTTCTACTGGACAATAAATGTTCAGTATGGATCTGCTTTCCAGCCAGATACATTGACAAAGGCGGCAAAATATTCCTCAGCTAAGCAATGCAGATGGGTTTACAGATTACAGATTAGCAGAGTTGGAAGGGACCTTGTAGGTCATCCAGTCCAACCCCCCCCCCCAAAGCNGGGACCTTGTAGGTCATCCAGTCCCCCCCCCCCCCCCAAAGCAGGAGACCCTACACCATTTCTGACAGATGGCAGTCCAGTCCAGTTGGTTGGTTGGTTATTTGTTCACTTGTTTATTTCTTGATTGTTGAGTGAGTGAATCCCAATAGAATTGTTGAAAAGCAGCAGCTGGAGACAAGGAGTACGGTGAAAGATTTGAAAGGCTTAAGAATTGGAAGGGGCCTTCTAGGTCCTCTAGTCCAAACTCCCCCCCCCCCCAGCAGGAGACCCTACACCATTTCTGACAGATGGCAGTCCAGTCCAGTTGGTTGGTTGGTTATTTGTTCACTTGTTTATTTCTTGATTGTTGAGTGAGTGAATCCCAATAGAATTGTTGAAAAGCAGCAGCTGGAGACAAGGAGTACGGTGAAAGATTTGAAAGGCTTAAGAATTGGAAGGGGCCTTCTAGGTCCTCTAGTCCAAACCCCCCCCCCCCCAAGCAGGAGACCCTACACCATTTCTGACAAACGGCAATTCAATCTCTTCTTGAATGTCTCAAGTGACGAAGCTCCCACAACTTCTGAGGGGAAAAGCTGTTCCGTTGGTTCTCACAGTCAGAAAAGTTTGGAAACTTTTGTTGACCTGCATGGAGGAGAACTGAGCTGGAAAGCAGGCTAGTGAGGGAATGGTGGGTGTTCTGGAATGGGGTGTAAGTAAGGATTTTGCAAAACAAATTTCTCCTTACTTCCAGGTTAAATCTCTCCTTGTTCAGTTCCCATCCATTATTCCTTGTCTGGCCTTCAGGTGCCTTGGAAAATAGCTTGACCCCTTCCTCCTCTCTGTGGCAGCCCCTCAAATATTGGAAGATGCTATCGTGTCTCCCCTGGTCCTTCTCTTCCCTAGACTAGCCAAGCCCAGCTCCTGCAACTGTTCATCATATGTTTTAGCCTCCAGTCCTTTAATCATCCTGGTTGCTCTTCTCTGGACTCTTTCTAGAGTCTCAGCATCTTAATATTTTTATAGTGTGGTGACCAAAAATGGATGCAGTATTCTAGGTGTGTAGTATTCTAGGCCTACTACAGCTTTATAGAGTGGTATATTAGATGAGGGCCCATCAATTACAGAAACCAGATTTTTAGACTAACGCATATAGCTGTCTAAATAGCTCAGGACAGCTTCCAGCGGTCTATTTATACAAATAATTTTGCATGTCTTATTATATGTTAAAAGGTTTGTGTATGATAATGATGAAATTATTTTAGAAATCACAATGAAATCAAGAATCTTAATTTCAGGATCAGTTATCTTGAAATATTCCTCCAGTCCTGGAACACCGATAGATCCGGAGGGCCTCAAGCTAAGAAAGTCCATGTTGAATGAAGCAGGAAAGCTCTATAAATCAACAAAGTCTCAAGCAGAACATGAGCTTCATCAACTATATTCTGATCCTGATTTACATCCCAAATGCTCTAAACTGTTAAGTTTCTTGTTTGGTCCAATTTATAAATCTAAAACTGATTTTCATTTAAAAAACAAAAACAAAAACTTAAGTTACACCAAAATTATACAGTGCATGTAAACTATTTCTGATCTGCACATCTATTTCTATGCAAAGCAGTTGTACTTATTCCATCCAAACAATTTCCTTCGTATTCTAGCAGAAGCAATTTAATTCAAAACAGAACTGAATTTAAAGGCATTCCAGTGTAATCATAAGCAGTTACAAGGTCACATTTGCAGCAAATCTTCAACCATTTTCCATCATGCACTGAAACCTACATTTTTAAAAAAAAAAAAAAAAAANTTAAAAAAAAAAAAAAAATCAAGTGGAGTGCGCCCAATCCAAATGATCTTCCACTTCATGTGGAATTATCCATCCTGGATGATTTATCCAACTCTTATGAATTTTCATGCACAGAAAAGGAAGTTTCCTAATGGAGAGGACACCAAAAAACCTGAGTGGACTTTGCTAGGAAGATAAGTAAGGATGAATCGGCTGCTAAAAAAAAAGTCATCCTTAAACTCTGAATTCCTAAACTGGGGCATCTTGCTATTCATCACTTTTTCAGGTGTGAAAAGACGGCATTACAATCTTGATGGCCCTTCGCAGCTGCCTTGCCTGAAATGTAAAATCTGCAATATCTGTTTTTATCTTCTACTGAACAAGTCTCAGCATCTCCCAGTATCCAAAAATAGGAGTGAAAACCCTTCTCAGCTGAAGTCTAAATGACCAAATAGGATTTGGCCAGACACACTCACTCCAAGTGACACCCCCCCCCCCAAGGAGGGGGAGGCTGGTCTTCCAAGAAGATTCTGCTCTTAAAATCAAATCAGCTTTAATTTCCAAAAATCCGAGGCTGGTGTTTGCATTTACATAAAATTAGCTTTGCAGGAATCCACACTTCCTTTCCTTTGAAGTGACTCAAAATTCTAGCTTGATTTTTTTTGGGGTTTTTTTTTTTTTTTTTTTT
>BHFT01027621.1:32657-58500 GCA_004320025.1 Laticauda laticaudata
GGGGGGGGGGGGGGGGGTCCCAAATTAACAGCAACGGCCAACATTGGGAAGCCAGAACTCCGTCGGGGACGCTCCTTGGAGCATCCTTCCTTCTTGAAAGCCCCCTCTCTTCCTTCGAGGCCCCGCTCCCCAATTGGGCAGGGGGACCAAAAAACAAAAAACAACCCCAAAACAAAAAAACAAAAAACTAAGCCCAGAGGGAATCTTTCTCCCACCTCTCCTCTCCGCCGTCCCGGCCGGTTGCAGCCCAATTCTCACCAAGTGGCCTTCCCAGAAGGGGAGCGACGAAGGGCCGGGGGGACGAGTAACGCGGTTTCTCGGCACCGTCTCTTGCGCCGCGTTCGCGGAATTGGCAGCTCCCGGGCGGGGAAAGAGGGGGAGAGGCGCTAGCAGTCCGGAAAGGAGACCACACGGAGAGCCCGCTTCCTCTCTCTCTCTCTCTCTCTCTCTCTCTCTCTCTCTCTCTCTCTCTCTCTCTCGGCCGCCTTGTCAAGGGCAAGTGGGGAAGCCCCTAACACACACGCACAGACACACACATAGAGAGACACACAAAGACACACACACACACAGAGACACACACACAGAGACACACACACATACACAGACACACACAAAGACACACACACACATAGAGACACACACAAAGACGCACACACACATACAGACACACACAAACACACACACAGACACACAAAGACGCACACACACATACAGACACACACAAACACACACACAGACACACAAAGACACACACACAGAGAGAGAGACAGACACACAGAGACACACACACACAGAGACACACACACACAGAGACACACACACAGAGACACACACACACATACAGAGAGACACAAAGACACACACACACACAGAGACACATACAGAGAGACACACACACACACACACAGAGACACAAACACACAGACACACACACACACCCTCCCCCGAAACGTGCAAGCGTTTGTCCTACCGGCCCGCGGTGGGGAAAGGGGACCTCTGGGCTCTCCGCAGCGCCTGCCTCCACCCGAGCCGCCCCCGGCTTCCACGGCCCGGTCTTGCGGGGCCCACCGGTCGCCTCCTTCCCGTCCCGCCGGCCACGTGGTGAGAGAGCCCCGAGGCGCCCGCCGGGCTCCCCTCTCCCGCTCCGTCCGGCCTCACCTTGCAGCATGGCCTCCAGCTTCTTTCGGTCCACGCGGAACCGCTCCTCGCCCCACTCGGGGCTGTCCGGGGCCGCGCGGGAGGGCCCGGCCGAGCCGACGCCTCCGCCTCCTCCTCCTCCTCCGTCGCCGGGCAGGGGCGAGTCGGCGCTTCGCTCGCTGTTGGAACCCGGGTCCGAGAGAGGGTAGCCCGGCGGCGCGGCCATCCTCGGCCCGGCCGCCGCGCCCCACTCGCCGGCGGCCGAGGTCGCGGAGACCCCGGCCCCGTCGCCCTCGGCCGCCGCCCGCTCCGCTTCTTCCCCGCCGCCGCCGCAGCAGCGGCAGCCCCCGCCGTCGCCTCTCCCGCCCCCGCGGGAAGCTATCTGGCCCCAGAGGAGGCCGCCCCCGGCTTCATCCCAGCCCGCCAGAGCTTCGCCGACGCCCGACGCCGCCGACGCCGACGCCAGTTCGGGCTCCCCGCCGGGCCCGCGGCCGGAGCTGCTGCAGCCGCCGCTCGCCTCGCACAGCGCACGTCCCGGGCCGGCGGCGGCTCTGCTGCGCCCCCATCCCGCCCGCAGTCCGCACAGCATCCCCGCCTTCGCCATGGAGCGGCAGCGCCCGCCCAGCCGCCGGAGCCAGGAGGGGAAGCAGGCCGAGGCCGGGCGAGAGGGGCGCGGGGGCGGGTCGAAGCGCGCAAGCCGGGGACGGGGGGGGGGGCGGTTGAACGCGGGACGGGCCGGCCGGGGACGGGTGTTGCTGCCGCGGGACGGGCCGAAGCGCATCTGTCCGGAAGGCCCCGCCCCGCCTAATTATGCCTTCCTCCTCCTCCTCCTCCTCCTCCTCCTCGCATTGCCTGCCGCGCTCCAGCGATCCGGATCCTGCAAGGATCCCGCCGGCGCAATCGCTCCGCCAAGCCTGAAAAACAGGTAACAGATCATCAGGGTTGGAAGGGACCTCGCGGGTCATCTAGTCCAACCCCCCTCCACACCCCCACCCCCCAGACACACACCAGCCGGAGGGTCCTGCTCCACGACAAAGTCGGGGCAGAAGAAGAAGAGGAGGAGGAGGAGGAGGAGGAGGAGGGGAGGAAGATCGCGGGGATCCTCCGCCGGGACGATCCCTGAAGTTGGCTCAGAGTTGGTTGGCTGGTCGGTCCCCCGTTGGATTTCTCTGGGACCATCTCCGAAAAGGGCTGAATCAAGCAAGGAGAATATTTGCAGCTCAGGGGTTTGCACTGCGGGGGCTCCCTTTGGTGCTCTCTGGGCTGTGAGAATTTTCTTGCAGACCCTTTTGCATTACCCAACTCGGGGAGCATCATCAAGTGATAGGTTGAGGTGATCTAGGTTTGGGTCCTGGAGGGGGGAGGGGAGGGCTTCAAACTTGACACCTTTTTAGGACTGGCGGATTTCAACTCCCACAATTCCTCCTTAGATGTCCAACCTCATCCCACAATCGACCTAGAAATGTGAGCTCGGGAATTCTGGGAGTTGAAGTCCACCAGTCTTAATGCTGCCAACTTTGAAGAGCCTTGCTCTATGTTGTGTCTGCGGAGAAAAACAAAAAATAATAATAATAATAATAATAATAATAATAATCCAGAGTGGTCTGAATTGTGAAGCTGACAAACACTTTGAGGAGTCAACTGAAATGATCCATGAAGGGTTGATTATCCTACATAGCTCCTGAGACAGATTGTCAAGGTTCCAGAACAGTGGAATAAATGGGCAGCTTTAACAAGAGAGATTTACCCCAAGGAAGTCCTACTCTTTTCATTTTTTTTTCTTGCCTGTAAGGGAGTTGAAGCTGGGAAAGAGCAGTGAAATAGCCAAGAGCAGGGGGGTGGGGGGTGGTCTTCAAACTTGACAGCTTTTAAGTCTTGTGGACTTCAACTCCCACAATTCCTCCTCCGGTCATGTTAGCTCAGGAATTCTGGGACTTGAAGTCCACAAGTCTTAATGCTGCCAAGTTTGAAGAGCCTTGGGGTAATGAAACAGCTGCAAGAAAACCAACCAAGCTCAGAGAGCAGCTGAGGACCCCTCAGGGCTGAATCAGGTGATTGCTTAAGGGAGAAGATGCAACTTGTCCTTGGGCTCATGGGTGGTGTCTATGGTTCATCCCCTAGGAAGCCAAGCTGTTGCCCAGGTTGGAGCATCCTGGTTCTTATAGGGCAACCACAGTCCCCATCCCAGTTGTTTTGTTTGTACATTGCAGAGAAGGTATCCTTCAGCCGGCCCTTCTCCAGGTTAACCAAAAGAAGACCCTTGACAGATCTTGGGTGCTTGTGGCCTTAAGGGCACCAGCTGGAGGATCTGGAATTGTGAACCCCCTCCATGTGTTCGAGGATCCAATCTGTGCTGGGTTGGCACAGTGCACAAAAGTAGGGTAACCGCTTGCCTGGTTGCTCGCAACCTGCTGAATTGCAACATCTCAAATCTCCTTCCTGGTGATTTTATGAAGATGACTGGGTAATTTTCTGGTCCAGCATGATAAAAATTATTTTCCCTTTATGTTCCCCACATACACACAACTTCCGCTCTAGGATTTCTCTGTAGTCCCCCCTCCAAAGTACAACCAGGCCAAATACTGCTTAGCTTCAGGGCCTATCAACTGCTGCTTGCTGAAACAAACTATAAGATAGCCAGCCATAGTTTGTTTGTCTGAAGCAAGTATGTTTAGTTTATGACTTAATGTTGGATACAATGCATGCTGCAGATGAGGACAGAAAACAGTTAACAAATTCTTTGGTCAGTTTTCACTTTTAAAACTGCTTTTCCCAAGTTGCTTTCCCAGCCAAGAGAAGCAAGGAAAAAGGAGGCAGCAAAAAATACAGTTGAATATGCCAGGTTGAGTTTTTAAAGGACCAGCAATAAAAAGACAAAGAAATTTCTCTTCTGTCTTTCTCGGACAAACTCAATTTAGACTGCATGATTTTTTTTTTTAAATGCTGCTAAACTCTGATTATTTCCCATGATGGGTAAGTTTGCTACCCCTTTTAAAAGCACCTACTGACTTTTCTTTTTGAAAAAAAATAACTCATTGCTACAGGATATTGAAATTACTATAAGCAGAATTTCTTTTAAATAAATAGAGCCCTGTTTAGACAATTTACTCTTTCTTTAAAACTCTGGGTGTAAAGGTAGACTATTTTATTAAAGATGCTTGTTTGGGATTAAGAATGGGATTTCAGTCCAACAAACAATCCACAGCTTGCAGAGACAATAATAACTCTGTTTTGAAGAAAGCCATTTGGGTATTTTTATTGGAATATTGTTAAGAAAGCTGGTTGGTTTTCTCTTGATAACTACTCTTAGATTGTTATCAGATATTTGCTAACTCAGTGCTAAACTTGATACAAGAGAGATTTTCTAAATCCTCTTTTCAAACAGCTGCTTCTAAAGACACTTTATAATCCCACTCTTATCAAATCAGTCTCGTTGGTGGGTCACAATAGTCTATATACAAGGTATACTATTCCTTTATAAAATGGTGAATGTTGAGGTCCTTTTAAGTAAGTTAAAGAAAGTCATTTGAAAAAAAAACATTGAAGTCAGGCAAGACAACAGATTTCAGACAATGGAGAGATCATGTTTTCCTTACTTTGAAAAAAATAATTTGTCACACTTGGCTGGGTGTTAAGTACAACCCGTGCTTTCCAGCTTTATGAAGTAGGGTAGGTACCACATCTGTCTCCGTCTTCCTCTCCCTCCCTCTCTCTCTCTCACACACACACATATACTGGGGGAGGGAGAAGAGAATAGCACAAATTAACACATGACAATAATACATATGTGAGTGGGTACAAAATTATTTCCCCATCCAATCTTTGGTTGAATTAAAAATACAACTATGAACTCAACCATGAGATTGTGCATGCCTTAAAGCCAGAGGCATGTAGTTCCTTCTGTTCCTTCCTTTTAATGTTGCAAACATATTTGAGGAATAAATAATACGTATAGATGGCAGAACTACATTTTCTACAGCTTCTAATACCTGGAATATAGTCATAGAATTGTAGACATGGCAAGGTTCATTAGGCCATTGGCTTGACTCTCTGCAGGATCCCGATTAGACAACCGTCTATCTTGGCTTGAAACAAGAAAAGGGCATTCACCATCTTTCTGGGAAATTCTTCCCAATCAAACTGTTGTTGGGGTTGTGATATTGTCTGTTGGTTCTTCTTCCAGATGGGTAATTGTGTATGAAATGTTTCTTAAGTGACTTCCCAATGCAAGTCCCATTAGAAGAAGACAATCGTTTCCACAGCTTCCTGTTTAGAGCATCTCCACTAGTTGTGAATCATGGATCCTGAACTCTGACACATTTGGAGGGCGCCTTCCTATCCTCCTCCTCTTCCTCCTCCTCATCATCAGAATAACGGTAGGCATTTTGTTGTGATACTAAATAGGCTAGTTGGACTTGATGTTGCTTTGTATTAAGAAAGAGGACTGTTGGAAGTGGGAAGTGGATAGCTTAGGAAACCACCTAACAAGGTCCAGCTGTTTTCATGTCACTGTGAGGAAAAGAGAGATTGTATAAAACATATTTCTGCTGGATACTGGTTTCTGTGATCTTATATACCATATATACAGTATATAGCGCAGAGAAGACCAACAAAGATGGTTAGGGGACTGCAGGTTAAAACAAATAAAGAATGGTTGCAGGAATTGGGTATGTTTTGTTTATGAACAGAAGGACTAGGGGAGATATGATAGCAGTCTTCCAATATCTCAGGGGCTGCCTCAAAGAAGAAGGAGTCAAGCTGTTCTCCAAAGCACCTGAAAGGCAGGACAAGAAGCAACGGATGGAAACTAACCAAGGAGAGAAACAACCTAGAATTAAGGCTAGGTCCCACTGGCCAACAGACGCAAAACGTATGCATAAAGGACACAGCGGATGAGTAAAATTTCGGGGGTCGCTTCATCCGTTGTCATCCGCTCCAAAAAGTGGTGAAAACTTGCATAAACAGAACGGAAAAGAATGGAAAAGAACGGAAAAGATCGGACGTGGGTAGTACGTAGCGGGGATGTTAAACGGATGTTCATAGAAAGCCTAGCGGATGACAGCGGATGGAAGCGGATGACACCTCCGAAGGGCTTCCGGGGGAAAATTTCAAAGCGGACGCATAGCGGAAGGGGTGGATGCATAGCGGATGCATCACGAACGCCTATAGGAAGCAAAGCGGATGCCGCACGGATGTATATTGGATGCAAAGCATTCACTGCGCATGGGGGAGTATGAATTGCATCAGCTCCGTGGATATAAAAGGATGCAGCATGCAGCATGCATGCAGTCAGCATTCAGAGGAAAAACATGCTGTCACATACATCTTCAAGAACACCATGGTTTGTCAGTCAGGCAAGAAGAGGAAGCCCGTGCCTACTCGTCCAGCCCTGGCAAGAAGGACAGAACCAGCATCCCACCCCCTGGCACTGACTCTGAACCTTGCTGCTGTGTGGTGGCTGGGTGCTACTGCTGCTGCTGCTGCTGTGGTGGACCAGCTCCCAAGGCCCTCAAAGCCCTGCTGCTGAAGGCCCTGCTGCTCAAGCCCCTGAAGGCCCTGCTCAAGCCCCTGCCAGAGGGAGGAAGAGGCAGAAGGGAAGGAGAGAGAGAGAGGAAAACTGTACACTGTTTCCGAGGACCATGAGGATGAGGTGCTGGAATGACTGAGGGAGAACGAGTACCTCTGGAGAAAGGGGCCACAGACTGTATTGTCAGGCAGCTTGGAGAGACAAGGCAGAGAGCCTGGCCTACACTGCCAAGATGTACTCCTGGGATGGTGGAAGCACATGCACACCTGGTATGTCAAGCTACACCTCAAAAAATCGGCAGGCCGCTGGTCAAGTTCATCTGACCGGAGAGTGGAGATTACGTCATGGCCAAGTGCAGTTTCCTGGAGGGTTGACATCCAACCACCGAGGAGACAGCCCCTCTGACACCCTCTCCTCAGACAGCCCACAGACAAGCCAGTCCCTTCGCACCGTGAGCCAGCTACCCTGTCCAGGCAGGTGTCTTCAGAGGGCCCCATGGCAAGACCCCCTGACAGCTGCACTCCCATGGCGGCGGACTTGGAGGGATCCCATGGAGGATTGGACACCCTGCTGTCACAAAATGGAGGAAGAAGCAGCAGCCACCAGAGACCAACCCACCCCACCCCACCTCCAGAGGATGCAGGCAGAGAGGGCAGACTGGGGGCCAGAACCACAGTGTGCTGTTGGAGATCAGGGAACACATGAAGACCAGCACAGAACTTCTCTCTCAGCTGGTCCACTTGGACACGAGCATCCTCAGGCCTCCACACCTTCATCACCTATGTGAGCCAGACCTTGAGGGACCTGCCTGAGGCCCAGTACCAGGTGATGAAGGAGAAGATAACAGCACTTCTGCACAACCCAAGGCCCAGATGAAGCTGCTCCTACCCAGTCCAGGTCTGCTCCTCCACCCCAGGCAATGTCACAGCCCTTCCACGGCTTTCAACAGCCCACCTACCAAGGCTATGACTACCAGGACTTCCAACAGCAAAAAACAGACCTTCCCAGTCCAGCCCAGATTCTCTCGCACGCCACAGATGCCACACCTCACCAGCTGCAGACCAGACAGCCCCACTACACTCCTCCTTCCTCCACCCACAGCCAAGCCCATCAACGCGACAATCTGTCATCAGGTCTTGTCTGCTCACATTCAGGTACTTGATGAAGGGCCTCTCAACCTCACGGGACTGAGTCAGCTCTCGGAGAGCTTCCTGATCACCACCATCCCCTGTTGTACTCTCGGGGCAAGCCCCCAATGGTGCCTTAGACCAGCAACTCAAGCCACAGCCACTCCACAGTCCCTGCCGCGCTAAACAGCTAAGACGCATGGACATGAATCAGAGTGACTGAGAATAGTCTCAAGAGACTGAGTTGTACTTGTTAAGTTTATCTTTGCTTAAGACACTTTACTTGGTTCATTTGCTTATTTAATAAAGTCATAAAGTTTACTTAGAAAGTTAATAAAGGTTATCTTTGCTTAACACACTTAATTCATTACTTGATTCATTTTGGTTATTTAATAAGTCATAAAAGTTACCTGAAGAAAGTTATATAAAGGTTATCTTTGCTTAAAGACATTGGTTCATTTTTTTACCTTAGTGAAAGTGTTTGGTGAAAACTTTTAACAAATGGTTAAGCCTTTGCATGCTTGTGGGATAGATAAGGATAGTTGTGGGATGGGTAAGGATAGCTGTGGGATAGATAAACCTCCAGTGCAAGCATAGTGGGACTGTATGGTCCACCATCCCAGCTGCCACACATGTGGACCTTTTTTATCAATAACAATTTATTCATTGATCAACACATTTCAAAATAAACAAAGGTATTTTATTAATGCCCTATTCATTGTAGGACCACTCACATACATGGCACAATCTCATCAGTGTTATGAGACAGGCTGAAGGAAGCCATCCATTGAGCATCTATCATCCTGTCTTGCCACTCCACTGCTCCAGCTTGGGAAGTTGCACCAGTGTCTAGGAGGTTGCGCTGCTTCTTCCCTTCAGTGTGAAGCTCTGTTGGGGCCCATTGTACATCCACAGTGTCTATCAGGTTTAGTCCTTGCCTCCATTCACCAGGCTCCATGTCCCCATTGCCGTTGTTGACAGTCACAGCCTTTTCTGCAACACTGAGTAGGCGTGTGGCATAGATTGTGCACGGATGCAGCAAGTTTCCGACGATGCTCCCTCATAGTATGTGCTCATGCCTTGCATGGTGTGGTGAGAAGTACTGGAACCTGTTGGGCAAGGAATGCAAAGGCGTTCTCTCACCCCCCCGTCTCTGGCCCCTGACAGCTGTAGTTGAAAGATCCTCTCTTTTCTGGTTGGGTTATCTTGAACTGTACAGGCTTCATGAGGTAGGTCTGAGGAGAAGGCTCATCAACCATGCATGAAGTAGGGCACATCTTTGTATGTCATTGGGTAAGGGTCCAGAATCTGGAAAACCCATGAGGAGGTTGCCTTCCTAGCCCCTCTTGAGGTCACTTGCATTGGTATACCTGGGCATCTGAACGACCTGTTGCCTGAAGCATTGATGTCGATGAACTTGTAGTCAGCATCAACCATGGCAAAGAGGAGATGCTGAAGAAGCCCTTTGCAGTTGAAAATAAGTGGACCCTGAGTTTGGCTGAACTTTGCAGGCCACGTGCTTCCCATCTACGGCTTCCAACAGTGTGGGAAAGTTCCACCTCTGATACCACTCGTTCCTGCAAGTTCCTCCAGCCCTTCTGTCAGTGGTGGGGCAATGAGGAGCTCCTCCACAATATTCTTTAGATGATTGGCCTGGCAGCATTCTCTGACGCACTTTGCTGATGCTGTTGTGTGGGCAACCCTTCCACACTACTGCATGTTTCTGTAAGTGGTTCCAGAGCCGAGGTGGCGGCAAGAGTCAGTGCCACTTCAGTCCAGGGTCCAGGTTGGCACGTAAGTTGGTGCTGGCGCTTGGTCAACCTGGGTCCTCAGACGCTCTACAAGTTTGTCACAAACATGGCTGTTGCATCCTCATGAGTGATGGAATGACACGAGGGTCTTCATTCCTCAGCTCCACCACCAACTGGTCATAGAGTCCCAAACTCCCATTTTTTTCATGATCCATCCTAGACCCACACAGCTCTTGAACGTCTCCTTCTTCTCCTTGCGTAGAAGAAGGTGGAAACAGTCTGAACAGGTTTTGGTTCTGGTGATAGAATGAGTGCAGCTATCATACGGACTGTGTCCATGATCCATTGTGGAGAACAATTGATGATGTGGTAAGACCAAGACCAAGGTGTTTTGGGAAAAAAGAGGTCTGGTACACCACGGCTGCGTGGACTCATACTGAGTCCAGATGATTTCCTCCCCCTTTTTATCGGAAATTATCGGTTTTCCCGGTAGGTGTCCTTCTACAATACTCTAGACATACTGCAGACATCCTAAATATACGAGATACATCCCAGATACAAACGTTTTGTCCATTTTGAATACTTTATATGTGAGATGCATCCACTTACATCCTTTCTATTTCCATGCTACTAACACTGTGTAGACATTCTGTGTACCTTTCGTTTTCTCCCTCTTTCCATTTTCAGCTGCAGCGGATGTGAGTTGAGGGGATGGCCAGAGGATGCCCAGAGGATACAGCGGACATTTAATGGATGACAATGGACATAGAACATTTGTTGCCCGTATATGCCACGGATGTACATCGTACGCAGCGGAAAGTTCATCCGCTCACAAAGTTTTGTGCAGCTCAAGACTTCTTGTGCGGATGAAATCTCAGTGTATGGATGTTCGATGGATAGAGTGTATGAAACACGTATGCAGTGAGTACACAACAGATGCATAGCATTTTCCAACGGATGAGAACGTTTTACATCCTCTTTGCATCCATTAGTGTAGTGGGACAGGGGCTTTTAGGAGAAACTTTCTGACAGTGAAGACAATTAATTTGTGGAACAACTTACCTCCAGAAGTTGTGAATGCTCCAACACTGGAGGTTTTTAAGAAGAAATTGAACAACTATTTGTCTGAAATGGGATAGGGTCTCTTGTCTGAGCAGGAGGTTGGACTTCAAGGTCTCCAAGGTCCCTTCCAACTCTGCTATTCTGTTATTTGTCAATAAACAGAAGTCTGAAAATCACTTCAGTAAGTCCTCAGATATGTCTCCTTGAAATTACAAACTGGATATGTTATCCTGCTGGGAGGAGGAAAAAGCCTAAGAAGTATCGGGAGACTTATGATGTGATCCTTTATTGGTACAAGATAGCAATGGTAAGAGACAACTTTGTCTGAAAATCCCTAAATTTCTCTTGACATCGTTTCTAAAAAGCAAGAAAACACAGTAGATTCAGTCAGTAACTTGACTGAGTTGACTGTTGGGAAATACCTTCTAATCATTAATTGGAAAACCAAGAAGAGCTTCTTGTGCATCAACTCAAATCCCTCCCACCCCAAAAAAAACACCTATGATGAAGCTTCATGTTGTATCTCAAATAGGATTGAATTATTTTTCTTTCTCAGCTTGTAACACAACAAGCCTAAATGACGTCTGAGCTCCCCGGCTGAGTGCAGCTGCTGTCTGCATTTGTCAGTAGGGAGTCCACTACAACTTGGTTGTTTGCTGGGAAAATAGTGCTACTGTGCCTACACTGCAGAAATCCAGGCACCCAGTGGGTGGCAACAAAGAACCGTAGAAGACATTCAGCCTTTACTGCATAGCTGGCTGGAGAATTCTGGGAATTGAAGTCCACAAGCCTTAAAGTTGCCAAGTTTGGGGACCCACTGCTTTAAACAAAGGTAAGGAAGGTGATCAATAAGGCCTTGTGTGGCTGAACAACTGTCAGCTTGGAGAATACAGATGGAATGCATGGAAAGGGAAGGAATGATGCCTTCAAAGGAAACTTCTCCACTGAGTTGGCTTCCTTCTCTCTCTGCCTCACTAGTGTTTCATCCCTCACTGCCTTTCTCAGAAGAGGCAAGTCAGCAAAGAGATTGAGACACCAGTTGAGTGGTAAAACTCTTGAGTCCCTGGAGGCAACAGCTTGTGGTACAACCTGAGTGTGCTGAGCATGAATCTTGGCATGGGATGCATCTCATTTCTCCACTAGTAATGAAGCTTAGGCTGCATTTGGGTCAGTGGTGGTATTCAATTTATTTTACTACTGGTTCTGTGGCGTGGCTTGGTGGGCATGGCAGAGGAAGGCTACGGCAAAATCTCCATTCCTTCCCACTCCACTAACCTGCTTTCCAGCTCTGTTCTCCTGTGCAGAGCAACAAAAGAATATCCACCCGATCATCTGGGACTCAATGGGAGGCAGAGAATAGATGGGGTTGGCAGGGCCAGTCAGAGGTGGGATTTGCCGGTTCTCTGAACTACTCAAAATTTCCGCTACCATTTCTCCAGAACTGGTCAGAACTGGTTGAATACCACCTCTGATTTGGGTCTCCTGTACAGCCTACTACATTTTAACTTAGAAGGATGTGCGAACTGTACCCATGGATTGGTTTCCCCTTCAGTGTGTTGTGTAGCCATCTGAACAGAAGTGATAAAAGCACACACTGAATTCTTGAATCAGTGTCATACAGAAGAAGACCAAGCCCTGTTTGTTTCTTTGTGTCTTATTTATTTGTTCAATTTTTATCCCACCTTTGTTCAGGAGCTTAAGAATAAGACAGAGTATCTAGAGCTTCCTCCTCTTATTCTCCCACCACCACAACTCTAAGAGATAGGTTTCTATGGAGATTTTCTGTCATAATAATCCAAAAACAACTGGAGACATATGAACAAGAGCTTTATTATTAAGCTTTTGCAAAAAGGAATTCTCATGGCAGAAGTCATGGTTTCCAGGAAGGCTGGGGTTTATATATAGGCTCAACTATACAGTCTCTGCCCCTTTCCTGGGTTCACAATCTATCCAAGCTACGTATCTCCCTACGCAACACTCATGTTTCCTTGTCCTTTGAAACTACCCTCGTTCTCATGGCTTCTTCTTCCTGTTATGGTCCTGTTATGACCATTTGCAATACAATAGATCATTAACTAGTTCCTTTCGGGTCAGGATAACCTAGCATCTCAAAGTATACCAAAAAGTACAGGCCCATGTTCTACCCAAAAGCCTGACATTTACTTTAGAACATACCAAGTTACAAAACACTACATGTTAGATATAGTTATATAACTGTCCAACAATCATTGCATTGTTCAAATGTCAGATAAGTATGGCCTCCCTTCTGTTTTTCATTTCCACAGGTGTAACTCATAATATGTAATTTTTACATATAACATTCTCATCCATCCAGCTCATGGTTATCCCAAAAGTGCTTTTCTGAAAGGCAACTGGTCTTTTTTGGTTGCATTTGAAGAAGCTTCTTGAATGAGAAAGGAAACGTTTTCAAGGAAAAAAACAAGAAAGAAAAGCACATTTGGTTGGACTGAGAGAAGATAGATCAGGGGTGTCAAACTTGATTTCATTGCAACAGAGTTATGTTTGACCTTGGGAGGACCAGGGTGGGCATGGCCAGCTTGACGTCACTCATGTCGGGGGAACCTGTGGTGCCCCAAGCACTCTGACAGTGAAAATGGGCTCCCGAGCTCCAGTTTTGGCTGTGATGGCCTCCTGCAACCCTCCGTTAGCCCTCCCAAACTTGGTTTTCACTGGCAGAGGCACCGCGGGCTGGTCCTTCGCTGTTTCCAGGGCAGCCCTGCAGGCCAGATCTAAGCACCCCACAGGCTGGATCCAGCCCCTGGGCCTTGATTTTGACACCCCTGGAGTAGATGGACAACAGCTTGGCTCCTGTTGCTCCTAGTGTACCTCCTTCACCTCTGCTCATTGCTGACTCTCCTGAAATTCTCCCTTGTTCCAGAGTTCAGGACTTGGAATAATAGTTTTAAGCTGCAGAAAAGCAGAGTTAAGAAATGCTCTTCCGGTTAGAAAGGTTTTTCCAAAAAATTGTTGCTGGAAAGAAAACAATATACAGCATTTATTTATTTTTTTAACTTTGGAACCAATGGCCCAGTGACATGAAGGATTCTATTTCACTGGATGTGTTCAACTGGAAGTTGGAATGAGCAGCTGCCAGGACTGTGCCTTCCAATTCATTAAGACTATAACACAAAGTTATAAATCACAGTTTAGAAGCAAGGAGGCCTGCATTTCACCTAGGGTATGAAGCCAAAGCAACACAAACAATATTTTTGACAGTCAAACGTCATTAGTCAAACTTTGGTCTCTTGAAATTAGTGGAGAATTAAGCCAGTTTTGCTAACTAAAAAAGAACTTTGAATTGATAACTTTAATTCTACAGGTTCTTGCCCAGTGTTTGTCCTATATTTGGTTCTAAAAATATTAGAACAATCGGGAAACTTATCCAGGCCTCAGATTTGCAAAGGGATAAGAGTTTGACCTCTTGTCGTTTGAATGCAGGGTTGTTTCCTAACAACTTCCTGCTTCCGACTTTTTCCCATCTCATGGTGCTGAAATATTGTAAGGCTTTCATATTAGCTCACTTTCCATTTGCAGGGAAAGTCCACAGATTTCAAATGATGCCCTCTAGGCTAAAACTCTGACCTTGTAGACCAGTTGGATATTAAAACATATGAAGAACGGTTACAGGAACTGGGCTTGGCTAGTCTAGTGAAGAGAAGAACCAGGGGAGACATGATGGCGGTCTTCCAATATTTGAGGGTCTGCCATAGAGAGGAAGGGGTCAAGCTATTTTCTAAAGTGCCTGTAGGAATACTGGAAGGAAGGAATACTGGATGGAAACTGAACAAGGAGAGATTCAACCTGGAAATAAGGAGGAATTTTCTGACAGTGAGAACANGATTCAACCTGGAAATAAGGAGGAATTTTCTGACAGTGAGAACAATCAACCCATGGAACAGAAGTTGCCCTTGGAAGTTGTGGGAGCATCATCAGTTGAGACTTTCAAGAAGAGACTGGACTGCCATTTGTCAGAAATGGTGTAGGGGAGAGGGTTGGGTGAGATGGTTGGACTACAAGGTCCCTTCCAACCCTATTAATCGGAGAAGATGGTGGATCATTCTGTCTACTGTAGAAAGATAGTTGTAGGACATGAATTGTGTTTCTTTTAAGGAGTTTTACAGGCAGGAAGCCCAAACTCCATGCCTTGTAACTACTATGAGATCTAGTTTAGATACGTCCAGCACACAGCAATGTTTTTCATCACTCATTGTGTTACCTCAGGGATGTCTGGTTATGTGTCACAGTAGAAATTGGCACAGCCAGTTACACTATCACAGCCACCGGCCTAACATCTGCAAATACTCCTTCTTGCCTTACATATTGTACAATTGCAGCAACCTGACTTTTGTTGAAGGGTTGTGTATTGTATTAATTCTTGTTGTAAGTTGTAGGACCTAGGTTGTTTTACTTTGATGGGTATTTATTCTTTGAACCCAAATGGTTTGTTACTTGACTTTTGCATAAACCAAACAGGACAAATTTAATGGCAATAATTGCCCCCATGGATTTTAACGGGACTAAGTCACAATTCTGATAATCAAGATCCAACTTGTGTTTTAAGAAAAGGAAAGGAAGCTAGACAAATCCTTAAATTACATCCATTAAAACAGCAGATAAAGAAGTGCTTGGGGAGAATCTATCCAGCAGATCTCCTTAATTCCATCACAGACATACCTCAATGCATGAATGCAAGATAAAAAGAAATATTCCTTCCAGAAACAATAAATAATGGTTTTGAAAGAATGTATGTTGTCTTTTGCGTAGATTGCAAGATATTTTACCAAAATCAAGCAGCAGATATAAGAGGCGCTCTTACATTTGTCAGAAATGGTGTAGGGTCTCCTGCTTGGACAGGGGGAGGGGTTGGACTACATGACCTACAAGGCCCCTTCCAACTCTGTTAATCTGTCAAAGTATGGGGACTCCTTACAAACTACAAAACAGATTTATTTAGTTTTTTTGCGCAGAGATCATTCAAGCAGAAATTACCAATTTTGGCAAACATGGTAACTACACGACCGTCTTTCTCTGGGAAAAGGTTTTGCCTTGCAAGAATATCACTGTGTAAATCTCCACCAGTGACTCCATTAGTGAAAATATACATTTTTTTTTCTTCTAGATCCATCAGAGCCTAAACAAAGAATGGCAATTTCTATCAAGTAAGAAGGCAGAAATCGGTATGGAATCTGATATTCTGTGGTATGCTGAAGGATGCCAATGAGAGATAACAACCAATTCGAATGCCTCAGACCTGGTTTGATTTATTGGTGGACTCTTGGATGACTGTTTAAAAGTATGGATGATTGAAAGGACAACTGGAGTGCCCTGCATGCAATCACCCTCTTCCCTCCCCACGTATGATTAGGCAAAATTCCGACAAGCTACATTCCTTATCAAAGGCAGCAATGCTCCCCCTGCTAATGTCATTCCTGAGCTATGAGAAAATGTTCCCTGGGTTTGCAGGTAGTTTCACATTGGAAATTCCAGCGCAGCTTGCAAGATACCGGTGTTTGCTCTGATAAAAAGGGCCATATTTTTGCCTTTGTGGAGGCTTCAGGAGGAACACATCATGCCCACCCATTCTTTTCCAGCCCTCTTTTTGTCCTGGCCATTGCTGTTTTCTTAATATGAAAACCTATTTTGGAAATTGGAGCTGGAGCCTTTGCTAAACTGGTGCACTCCAGGTACTTTGGACTACAACTCCCATCATAGCCAGGGCCTCAAGGATAGATGTAGGTCACCCAAGTAAGGAGGGAATGCTGCATATTATAAGTAATTTCATGCATTTTTTTGTATTACAGTAGCTCTATAACATTTGAATGTATATACAACACTGTGAATGTATCAGTTACATTAGACAGAAGGTTTAGGGAGTTAGGAAAAGTATCTGCTTGCCTTCCATTAAAAATTGTGTTTATATAAGTCTGTAAAACTGTTTGTTTCCATTACTGGCCAAGAAAACAGATTTTTTCGCGTATGTTCCAACTCTCTCTGGCAAGACAAAATAGTTTCTGGTATGGGCTTTGGTGCATCCCAGATGGATACATATTTTCCCCCTTTTTCATGATGCTTTTTAAATTTGTTATGAGCAGGAATGGGACAAGAAAGCTTCTGTTGATGTGTTTGCACATTTGTTATGCCTGGTTTGATGATAATCAGGAGTTTGGAAATGTCATCCCATTCCTCATGTTAGTTGTCTGGTGGTTCATCTCCGCTTTGGACAAATTGTTGGTCCATTTTGTGTTGTCAGATTGGAGATGGATGGATGGATGGATAGATGGGGTGGATGGAAATGGAGCTTATGAACCGTTCATACCTGCATCAAGTTCACAATTCCAGCCATCTTTAGAAAAAAAAAGTGTTGCGATTGATTGTTGGGCCCAAGATGTAGATCAGACCAAATCAATTTACTTCATATTAAGATTAAAACTACTCCCTTTTTACAACCCCGTAATTCCTTGATTCAGGGTAGAATCAGAGCAATTGATGGAGTCGAGCATTTACTAGCCAGATGCCCTTCCTGACACCATACAGAGTTCATAGCAGATATTTTTTCTTTGTGCCCTAGGGGAGAAATATCTGCCAATACCTAGGATTGAACTCTCAACCTTCTGAGTGGGAGGCAAGCATCAGCACCACTAGGCCCTCCACACCATTCAATATTAAGACTAAAACTACCTTTACTAAAATTGGTTCAAGTAACAGAACCGTGCAAGTCTGGTTATGGTTTACTTCTTCTTTATACTCCCTAACTGGAATTATGGAGGTGTTTAAGATATTTTCACATTCTTCCTTCCTCACTTGAACTTCAGAATGCTGCCTTCTTTGTTGTTTTGGTAACAGATTTCCCCTTTTAGAAATTGTAGAGAATATTCGTAGCTCGGGTTGTAGATTTAGGCAGAGGTTTGTCCTCCGAGCTTGGTGCTTGGCACCCAGACGTTTCATTACCAAACCAGGTAACATCTTCAGTAGGGTTAAAGATGCTACCTAGTTTGGCATCAAAACATCCAGGAGCTTGGAGGACTAAGCTTTCTGCAAAGCTCTCTCCTTTCTCAATCTTCTGTACTCCATGTCAATACCCCAACAGGACCGTGAGAGGGTAGCAAAGGATTAGAAATGCATTTTTTTTTTTGCTGCCACCTGGAAGTCATCTACCTCCTTACCTCCACTAACTCCAAAATTGACAGCTGCCTAAAATGTTTCCAGAGGGAGTTTGGTCTGTTGAATTTCAACCCTACCAAGCCCTCATCTACATTGGTTTGCATAAACATGTTGTGTAAACTCAGCTTAAGCCAAATCAAAATAGAGTCTTGCATACACTTCACCAATAAAATCCACCCCCCAATAAATCACCCCAAACCTCCATGTCTTAGTCCTGCATATGTGAATGGTGTTCATCTCAACCTTCTTCAACCCAGCTGTCTCCACCTTCCTGAAATCTCCTGTTTCCCAGCCAGTTGTGGTCTAGTTGTCGAGGTTTTGAGAGTTGTAGTCCACCAGGCTGTGTTGTGGTTCACCAGCAGCAGGTGTGGATGGCTGAGGTCTTGGGAGAGCGAGGACTCAGATGAGGGGCCTGCATGTGATGCAGGGATGGGACCAGGACCATCAGGGAGTGGAGTGCTGCTTTCGGAGATTGTGGAGGCTGGCAGCAATGATGAAGAGGCCCCCGAGGAGCCTGTGCCCAGTAGNATGCAGGGATGGGACCAGGACCATCAGGGAGTGGAGTGCTGCTTTTGGAGATTGTGGAGGCTGGCAGCAATGATGAAGAGGCCCCCGAGGAGCCTGTGCCCAGTAGGCATATGCGCAGGGCTGCTTGAAGGAAAGAGCAGCTGCAGCAGCACGGGCGACTCGGGATAAGGCTGCAAGGTGATGGCCCCTCCCTTAAGAGAATAAAAGCCAGCTGAGAAACCAGAGTTCTTTGCAGGAAGCAAAGACGTTTTTGCACTCAGGCCTTGTGGACGCTTGTAGTGTCTTGGTTGGTGTTTGGAGACTCTGTGTGTTTGAATTATTGCTTAGTAATTTTATCTGTTGTTCTTGGCATCCTTGCAAAACCTTGGCAAAGCTCTTTCTTATCAGAGCTAATTGGCTTGAAGCAGCCTTTTACCCATGAAGGAACGAGATTTGTTAAGTAATATTAAAAGGTTGTGCTGTTACCTTTGTCTCGTGTTTGCTTCCTTGGAACCAGGTTTGGGTCAGAACAGGCTGCAGTGGACTTTGTCATCCAGTCTTAGGATGGTCAACAAATTATTTTCTTTCTCTAATAATTAAGCCTGCTGCAGTACAGTGTAACCAATAATCATTCCCCATTTTTTAAAATCATCCAAGAATTTGATCCTTGTTCTTTGTCTAACATCACCGAATAAAAAGGATGTGGCAGGAATTTTTTTAAATCTCTCTCCCCTCCACACAATACACATTCAATCACTATTCTTTATTTATACTTGAAATCTAATATAATTCCTGTTAATTTACATGGCTCAGGCAATCTCTGTCTCAGTTTCGACTGGAATCTTTCAAGAGTCATTGGGTGAGTAAACCACCCCTTGTTGATATTGGAAAGTGTTTTGGCCCAACACAAGAACTTAAATTTCTCCTACTGTAGCCATGTATTTTAGAAGTTCTTAAAACAGCAATTTTCAGGTCATTTGTCGAGCAGGAATTTGAGAAGAAACATATGGTTTTTGATTATGCTGTGACTTTCCTCCCAATAAACGGGGACTGGAGGGGATTAATTTTATTAAACAAAATTTAGAAATGTACAGACTCAAATGAAGCAAAACTGAAAGCATACAGAAAGTGACTTGTTTCCTGAAAATTGGAAAACTAAACACGAAGAAGCAGCTATATTTATACAGACCATGCATTGGAAGAGTTTATTTCATATTTTTAAAAGAAAGAAAACCACTCGTGTTATCAGCAAAGAATCAATAGAGAGTCTATCTAAAACTATGAAATCAAGTACAATTTAAGAAGAGCAATGACTTTTATAGCAATCAAGAGGTGTAAAAAGAGCTGAATCAGCAAACATTGAAGAATACACTAGTCCAAAATCACTTTAGAATCACCTTCCTTCCTTCCTTCCTTCCTTCCTTCCTTCCTTCCTTCCTTCCTTCCTTCCTTCCTTCCTCCCTCCCTCCCTCCCTCCCTCCCTCCCTTTCTTCCTATCAAACTATAAGACAAGATCTCAGTTTAATAAATATGGAATCCTGGTCCACAGAAGAGCCAGGAAAGGGATCAGAATCCTGAACTTCCTTTGATGAACCTCTTTCGGTCTCCATGTTTTGGCCTTGGACTTTCACAGGATCCTTTATAGTTGTCCATTCATTCTTGGAATTGAAGCCCACATACTATAACATTGCCAAGGTTGAAGAACATTGCAATAGAGAATGAAAATGACCATAGGAGGATGGGGATCCATGCCTTCTGCTCTTAAACCCCCAGAGGTTGATATCTTCCAACAGCAAGAAGAGCATTCTTGGAGGAAGAAGATGGTGCGCCAGGCATGTGACTTCAAGAGTGTTGCTCTGGTCTCACTCCATCTGTTGAGGTTCTCCTCCTCCTTCTGTACAGGCTCCAAAAAAAGGCCTAAATGGGCTTCCTTGAATTCTAGGAAAGGAAGTCTTCCAGTATTAGAACTTCAGTAGCTCCTACAAACAGGATAATATTTTCGGGCCATCCAGTAAAGAATATGCATATGGGAATTAATGAATTCACAGCAAGGGAGTACACTTGTTAAGACACATAGATCCTCCCCGCCATTTATTTATGCTCATTTTTCAAATGGGGAAAGGAAGACCTAGCTTGGCCACATGAAAGGAGCTGCTGACAGAAGAAGGAACTGAGCTCATGCTAACCTTCTGAAGGCTCTCAATCACGTCACTGCCCATCAATCTCTCTACATGTTGGCAGTGGAAGAACTTCAAAACTTGCTTAATGTTCTTTCTTTTCTATGTATTTCTATTATGAGACTTCAGTTGTGGTTCTGTTCCTAATTTCTGGAAGGGAGCTCCACTGAATCCAGTTGGCATTGATTGTACTAGACACACTCGCTCTTGTTTGGGTTTCTTAGCCCTACTAGGCTATTGCATGGTGTTATTCTTCTCTGACTAATATTGTACTGCCCTCTAGCGATTGTATTTCTCTTTTTACATTCCCTGGCAGAGTCCCTGTCTCCCACGGAATTCAGCTGAAAATTATTGACCCGAAGGATCTCTGAACGATTGAAGCTGCGCTGAGATCTACACAGGAAAAACCCCTTTTCTTCAAATTTGGTGCTACGTCTGGTGTGACTTCCATACTGCATACGCACGACAGAAGAATTATCCTACATGAGAAGTCCACACATTTATAAGCTCTGTCTATGATTCATATGAGAAATGTATGGTTTCTATGAGAGTTTATCACTTTTTTGAATCATGGAATGAAAAGACAAAGAGAAAGGAACCCCATTGAATTCAGTGGGGCTTTTTCTCTGGGAAAACAGATGTAGGGTTGGAGGTAAGGGTTTTACTTAAGAAAATGTACCACTTTTTAATTATTGTATACTCTTTATATCTGTGATGGTAAACCTATGGCATGCGTGCCAGAAGTGGCACGTAGAGCCATCTCTGTGGGCAAGTGAGTCATCGCCCCAGCTGTTCCACTGCGCATACGCATGCGCCTCCTGCCAGACAGCTGATTTTCAGGTATTTGCTGCGCGTGCCTGGGGGGTGGGCTGCATGCAGGAGGTGCGTGCGCATGCACGGGGGGGTGGAGGGAGAGGAAGCGCTCCACACGCGGGCGCAGGGGAGCACAGAGGGGGGTTGCGGGTGCATTGCATGATGGCTTTCGGCACACAACGACACAAAGGTTAGCCATCCCTGCTTTATATGGACAATATTTATATCAAGTCAGTATTTCTGTTGGCAGCTGAATTAGACACCTATGTGATTAGCCCTTGTAATTCCAAACTGGCTGGGAACTGACAGACGAAGGCAAATATACGTGTCCCAGGATAAGTTCTGCAATATCCAATCTGGGTCAATCACTAGAACCAGAGGTTTAGCCTTCTGAGCTTTCAGACTTGAGCTGGAGCCCATCTTCAGGGAACTTCTCTCTAGCAGAATGTGTGCTTCGGGCTATTCTCTTGTGTGGTATTTATATAGTGCCTTCCATGAACACAGCAATCCATCAGTAGGAAGGCACCACATAAATACGATGCATAGCAATAGCCCAAAGCATGCATTCCAATAGAGAGAAGTTCCCATGAAGATGGGCTCCAGCACAAATCTGAAAGCTCAGAAGACTAAACCTCTGGTCCCAGTGACCAACCTAGATTGGATCTTGATTAGGAATTAATCAAACTTTGGGAGAAGCCCTATTGAAAAGAAATGAAACCCTTATTTATTAAGACCCAAAGTATACATCAGAAGAATTTGCCAACACTTCAATAGATACTGCAGGTCCTTCAACTAGTAGGGGCAAAAGATAAAAAAAGCCTTGAGTCAAGGCATCTGATGAAGTGAGTTGTAGCTCACGCAAGTATATGCTTTTTAATTTAAAAAAACAAAATGTGGGTCAGAAAAGGGATCAGGTCCAGAATGGGATAGGGTCTCCTGCTTGAGCAGGAGATTGAACTAGATGTCCTCCAAGGTCCCTTCCAACTCTTGTTATTTCATTATACCAGAGTCCTTCTAATCTCTGGCAACCATGGATTATCATCTACAATGTCACTGTTCCATTATAACCCTTACTGGCTCTGGCTATGCCAGTCCTTTAGCCTAGCCTAACAGAGCAATTCAAGGGGCTATGGATTGGGCACTGCTAGTGAGAATCACTCATGCTAAAGTCTACCACAGTATCCTACATTATGAGCAGCGGTGGGATTCCAAATTGCGCGCTGCCAGTTCTCACTACTAGTTCATGCACACGCGGGAAGCACACGTTAGGCGGCAGCACTCAAAGATTGCTCTTGTGCAGCAGTCAACGATCGCCTGAGCTGGGTTTTTTTTTAGCTCAGCTGAGGCGCAGAAATCCACTCTGCTCCCCGAATCAGCTGAGCTAAAAATCAATGGAATAAAGAACAGGAAAGAGCAGGGGTGGGTGAGTGAGGGCAGCCAGAGTTGGTATTTGCCAGTTCTCCAACCTGGTCAAAATTTCCACTACTGGTAGGCCAGAACCGGTCCAAACCGGCTGAATACCACCTCTGATTCTGATGATGTACATTTTGTATTAGAACTAAATGAGACACCTATAATAAGTAAACTGCAGGGCATATTGATTTTTCTCTGGGTTAGAGTAACTATTTACATGAAATGGAGGAGGAGGGATATTGGGAAGGGGCCCACCACCCTTCTTCAGTTTTCTTTGCATGATAGATGGAAATACTGAGGCATAATCTAGCTGCTTGATTATGCCAAGATTTCTCTCCTGATGGTTCTTTCAGAGCTTTTGCAAGGGCCAAAAGGAGAAGCATTTGTTCCTAAACAGTGCTAGAAAAAGGGAGTTTTGCTAACAGGTCATTCCATCAAGCCTCAAACTCCAGATGAGAATCTCTGTCATTAAACTGCCAGACAAAGCAAAAGGATTTGACCTTACAAAATAGGCATCCTTCCGGTTTTTGATTTTGCAGGTTTGGGTTTGGGGGGAAAAAAAGATTGAATTCCAGTGGTGGGTATTTTGTTGTAGGGAGGAACCTCTGGGTCAAAGGAGAGAGGCTGTGGGGCAAATCTAGTTTTCCGAGCAAAGATGTCCATCTCAGATCTTGCGACTTCAACACAATTTTTTGCCCCAGTTGATTCTGAAGGTGGCAACCACCAACATTACTTTTGTCTGGTGCTTCTCCAGTTTTACCTTTCCTCGGGGGTTTGAAGGTGCTCAGCATCTCTTCCTTGTCTTCACAACCTTGCTGTAATAGCGGATGGGAAGCCCCGAGGACCCAATGAGATACACATCGAAAAGGTAGGCCGTCCCTGCTTCCAAGCCCCTGATGGTTTCAGTAGTCACCGCTCGTTGCAGATTGAGATCATGGAAGAATTTGCAGAGGACTTTTTCATTCTTCTGCCTCAACTCCGGCCCAGAGCACCTATCAACCTTCCTGGTGGCCACCCACACTTGGTCCTCCTCAATCTCCTTCTTGTAGATGCAATACTGGCTCAGTTCCTGAGTTCCAAGCCAGGCGATGGTGACTGAATGGCAGCTCCTCAGTTTGTTGAAGGACTTGATTTTTAAGCTCTCTGGGAGAGCTGGGAAGAAAGGCCTATGGAAGAGAGAGGACACCTGAACCTTCACGGATGCAGCAGAAGTTTCAGTGGGCCAGAGATGGACCAGGTAGGTGTCTCCCAACCTTCCTTTCAGGATGAAATGCCTCAAGCCAGCAAATCTCTCTGACATCAGGACTTCCCCGTCCTTGGATATTTCCACTTGGAGTTGCCCGCTGCAAGACTGGAAGGCAAACTGGACCTGCCTCTGCGTTGCCTGGTATAGCAAATTGTACAAGGACTGTTTCCTCCCATCCAGCCTCAACTGAATCACCTTCCCATCCTTCAGTTTGCTCACGTTGGGATTTTCAAGAGTTCGGGCAAAGGCTCCGGTATAAGCAGCACTGGTGTTGGTGAGGAAATTGACGACGAAAACATCAAAGTAGTACTGAATGCCAGGAGTCAGGTGGGACACTGTGTAGGTGTTTGTGAGCCCCACACAAACATGTTTCACCTGGGCATTGCCACCTTTGTAACTCATGCTGACTTCGCTCTTGGACTGGGCTTTCAGTCCCTGAGAGGTGAGGCTATCTGTGGAAGGAAAGATCCCCAAAGAAGGAGACAGCTTCACCCCTGAAGGTTGTGTTGCTGTTTCTGCAGCACACCAAGTCTTGAAGTTGTAGTTTTCATTCACCAGGAGACAATAATGAATGTTTCCTTGGGATGGCAAGACGCTCGGGCTCTGCTTCCAAGTCAGAGTTACTGTGGTGGGGCCAATCCCAATGATGTCAATGCGGGGATCCATAGGCAGTTCTGGATAAAAGTCATCAGATGAGGGGTCTGTGGTCAAATATGCTTTAATCTGGGCGTCTTTCTCGATGGAGAGGAATTCAAGCACATAGACTGTGGAATGATGAGATGGTCCTGTGTAGCTTTCCACCGAATTACCTCGATAACTAAAGAGAGTTTGCACCAACTTGGAGCCCTTCTGGAATGGGAGGACTTCCTGAGCATTCAAATTATCTGCCAATTAAACAGAAGACAGGCAATGTTTTTAAAGTTAATGGAGATTGGAAAGGCATACACTGACCAGTGAATACAAAGTCGATACCTTGAGGAAGTCTATACTTCCTATTTGTTTTGGTTTTGGGAATTTGAAAACAGTTTCAGGTCATGTTTAAGTTGGGCTTGAAGTCTATGTGACTTTCCAGAGAGTGCAATGGAAGAGGTTTCTATTGCTGCCTTGTGCCATTCTTTTTCAACTTTCTAGACTAGGTTACCTCTTGGAGTCTCCCCTCCAAGTATTAACCAGGCTTGATCCTGCTTAGCTTCTATCCAAGCAGAGATTTTGCTGGTGCTGAGACTTCAACATTAAATTTTTAATTAGGGATAGAAATCTTGTTCATTAATAGTTGGTACAAATCAGGTTCTAAATGAATCTAAGTCAATCTTCCTTTCATATATTATCTAGATCTTGTTAAGAGAAAGAGAAATGGAATAGAAGAAGGAAAAGGAGAGGGAGAGAGGGAGGGAGGGAGGGGAGGGGAGACATTACCCATCTATTCAACTTCCCTCTTGCTTACCAGAAATTGTTTTCCCAAAATAGTTTGCTGATGGCTTAGGGACTCGTATACTCCACTCAATGGAGATATCACACGGGGTTACTCTCACTGTGAAGAATGCAGAGGTTTTGCTTTTTTTTAGAACAAAATAGCACCTGGAAACGAATGGATGTTGTGTTCATTTTACATCAGAGAAAGGGGTTGGGGAGAGAGACCAAACAATCTTAACATAAAAAATGCAGTCAGAGTTTGATGGAATTATTTAGCTAAAAGAATCCCTGTGAATATTTTACTTTGGAATCAGTGTGTTTATATGCAAGTTTGAGATCTCTCTCTCTCTCTCTCTCTCTCTTTCTCTCTCTTTCTCTCTCTCTCTATATATATGTGTGTGTGTGTGTGTATGTGTGTGCGCTGTTCAGCTTCCTTTGGGTATTATCCCACATCATTGTAGTGCTTTTAAAGTTGTAGCAACGTTTCA
>BHFT01027623.1:0-24670 GCA_004320025.1 Laticauda laticaudata
GATAGATAGATAGATAGATAGATAGATAGATAGATAGATAGATAGATAGATAGACACCACACCACCACAAAATTCAAAATAAAGTAATTGTCTAGCACAGCGGTGGAGGTAAAATGCAAGAAACGGATTGTTATGAGTCACCCTGAACCTAAAGTGCAAGAAGAAAAGAGGTGATAAAATGAGATTATATGAAGAAATGAACTTAACATTTAAATGATTAATAGGCCCATTAAGCTGCCCCTCCCCTCCACCCCTTGCGATGTTCCTATCTGCGCTGCACTAACATTTGGTAAAACACATTTTCATTTTTTAAAAAAACTGTTGCATCCAAAGAGATTTCTAGCCATGCCTAGTTCCTCTAACCATTCTTCATATGTTTTAGTCTCCAGCCCCCTCATCATCCTGGTTGCTCTTCTCTGCATTTTTTCTAGAGTCTCAACATTTTTTTTATAGTGAGGTGACCAAAACTGGATACAGTACTCTAGGTCTTGTCTTACTAAGGCTTTATAGAGTGGTATTAGTACTTCCCTTGATTGCATCCCTCTGTTAATACAGCTTAGGACTGCATTGGCTTTTTGGCTGCCTCCGAACACTGGTGGCTCATATTTACCTGGTTGTGCACTAAGACTCCAAGATCCCTCCCCATTACTATCTCCCCACCCACTCTCATTTGCCCAAGGCCTCCAAAGAGCTTGTATGTGTATATGCAAAGAGATGTTTGTGTGCGTCAGCAAGTCCAGATCACAGTTCAATTGTAGGAGGCAATGCTCCTCAACTTAGAATCTCTAAGTTGGATGGACTCTAAGATGAATGGACTCAAAGATGGATGGACTCTAAGTTGGATGGACTAAGATGGATGGACTCCAAGAGGGATGAACTCTAAGATGGATGGACTCTAAGATGGATGGACTCAAAGATGGATGGACTCTAAGATGGATGGACTCTAAGATGGATGGACTCTAAGATGGATGGACTCTAAGTTGGATGGACTCTAAGATGGATGGACAGTAAGATGGATGGACTCTAAGATGGATGGACTCTAAGATGGATGGACTCTAAGATAGATGGACTCTAAGTTGGATGGACTCTAAGATGGATGGACTTCAACTCTCAGATTTCCCCAGCCTGCAATGCTGGGAGTTGAAGTCCACTCATGTTAAAGTTGCAACAGTTGAGATACACCACCTTGTACCCTCTGCTTGCCTGAACAGCTAGACCTCAACTTACAAAGGGTTCATTTAGTGATGCTTGTCAACTGACTCATATTTATGATGGTTTGCAGTATCCCGGGCTCAGGTGATCCCCGTTTGTGACTTTCACACAAAGCAAAGTCGATGGAGAAGCCGGAATCACTACTTTACACCTGTGTGACTAATTTAACAACTGCACCAAGAAAGCTGGCAAAATGGGGCAAACTCACTTCACCAATATTTCATTTAGTGACAGAAAATATTGGGCTCAAGTGTGGTCATAAGTCCAGGACAACCTATACTTCTTGGCCTTTGTTGATGGGACCCCAAGTCCCTTGTCAACTTCCTCCCAACTGTTACAGACCTTAAACTGACCTGCCAATGTGAATTCTAATCTGTTCAGGGGTTGTTGTTGGGGTTTTTTTGTCATCATTTCTTGGCAGAAGAGTTGAGCTATTTTAGATGTTTCTCTGCCATCAATTCCTCCTGGCATTGCCAAGGCACAGGAACTGTGGGGGCTGGAATTGAAAATGAGAGGAGAGAACCAGATTGTATCCAAGCCAACCACTCCACACCAGTTATTCACCGGTTTACACTGTCTCTCTCTCTCTCTCTCCCTCTCTCTCTCTCTCTCTCTCTCTCTCTCTCTCTCTCTTTTGATGAAGTAGATGTCTCCAAACACGATATGACATGACAGCAAACTTCCGATATTTGAGGGGTTGCCACAGAAAAGAAGGGGTCAACCTATTTTCCAAAGATCCGGAATCAGTGGTGGGATTCAAATTTTTTTACGACAGGTTCTGTGGGCATGGCTTGGTGGGCATGGCAGGGGAAGGATACTGCAAAATCCCCATTCCCTCCCCACCCCACTAACCTGCGTTCCAGCTCCATTCTCCTGTGCAGGGCAACCAAAGAAGACCCAGCCGATCAGCTGGGACTCAATGGGAGGCAGAGAAGAGATGGGGACAGGGACAATCAGAGGTGGGATTTGCCGGTTCTCCGAACTACTCAAAACTTCCACTATCGGTTCTCCAGAACTGGTCAGAACCTGCTGATAACCACTTCTGACTGGAAGGCAGGACAAGAAGCAATGGATGAAAATTAAGCAAGGACAGAAACAAGCTAGAACTAAAAAGAAATTCCCTGGCAGTGAAAACAGGATAGATATCAACAGAGGCAGAGGGATGATTAGGAGACTGAAGGCTAAAACATATGAAGAACTGGAATTGGGTATGTCTAATTTGATGAAAAGAAGGACTAGGATAGCAGTCTTCCAATATCTCAGGGGTTCCCACAAAGAAGAGGGAGTCCAGCTTATTCCCCAAAGCCCCTGAAGGCAGGACAAGAAGCAATGGGTGGAAACTAATCAAGGAGAGAAGCAACCTAGAACGAAGAAGAAATTTCCTGACAGATCAGTTAACCAGTGGAACAATTTACTTCCATAAGTTTTGAATTCTCCAACACTGGAAGTTTTTAAGAAGAGATTGGATAACCATTCGTCTGAAATGGTACAGGGTTTCCTGCCTAGGCAGGGGGTTGAACTAGAAGACCTCCAAGATCCCTTCCTATTCTGTTATTCTAAATTAATTGGATACGATGCCATCTATCTCCTGTTTATAATGTAGTCCTTTCATCAGATCCAAGAAGGTTCCACACCCATTTGCACTGCTCAGGTGACCTTGAGGGCGCAGATATACCTCCCAGTGGCCTCAACGGCCCTCAGAGGGAGTGCTAGCAACCAGATGACTGCAAGGAATACAAATCCTTCCATTCTCCCCCATTCAGTCAGCAATGAAGAAGCTCCTTGGATGAGAAACAAAACGTCTTTAAGGAAAAATCAAGAAAATCCAGCTGCCTTTTGAAAAAGCAGCTTTGGGACAGCCATGATCTGGAGGTGACTGAGAATCTCCATAGACATTGTTACATTAATGCTGTTAAATATGTCAGACGGTTTAATTTATCTATTTATTCATCACATTTACATAGTCATCCATCTCACAAGTGTTTCTTAATCATCGTCCTAAATATTTAATGTATAACATTAGAAGGACTGATTCTGTTATGACAATTATTGTTCTCTGTTTTTTTCTCCTTTGTTATTCTAAACTGCCTAGAGACTTGGAAGCTGGCTGGTGCATAAATCGATGTCATAACAAATAAATGAAAAAAAATCTCAATTTCTCCATAATATTCTCTGCATAATATTCTCTCCCTCAAATTAATTGTTCCGGAGCAGTGTTTGTCCATGTTGGCAATTTTAAGTTGTGGGAACTTCAATTCCTGGAATTCTTCAGTCAGTGTGGACCAGCTCCCAGAATCCCCCAGCCAGCATGTGTGGACTTCAGTTCCCAGGATTCCTCAGCCATCAACTCCCAGAATCCCCAGGCCAGTATACTAGCTAGGGAATTCTGGGAATTGAAGTCCATATATCATATGTTGTCAAACCTGAGAAGCAATAATCTAGAGTCAACAGGTTTACTTCTTTTCCTCATTCTTAACCTCATTGCAATGTGAGGCTAATGTGTGATTAACAGAATAACAGAGTTGGAAGGGACCTTGGAGGTCTTCTAGTCCAACCCCCTGTTCAAGAAGGAGACCCGATACCATTTCAGACAAATGGCTGTCCAATCTCTTCTTAAAAGACTCCAATGATAGAGCACCCACAAATTCTGGAGGCAAGCTATTCCACTGGTTAATTATTCTCGGTGTCGGGAAATTTCTCCTTAGTTCTAGGTGATTGAAGGCCAGCTCTTTCTAATATGTCATATGCTGAAAAGGGAAGGTCTTCAGTTGCATGGTTGCAACTGATATCTTGACCCTCCAATGAAGATGATGATGATGGTATCCATTATTGGGAAGGGTCTTGTTTGTATCCCCTTTCCTATTCGTGCAGAGTTTCTCTTTCCTAGGCTTTTTTGTGTGCTCCTGCTAATAGCAGATAAATTTAATAAATAACATGTCTGTTCTGTCCTAGGCCTCCTTAAAAAGCATTAAGTCAATTCTGAGTCCCAGCAAAAATCTCTTTTATTACATTAATGTGAATCTATTTCATTCACAACCAGCCAACGGCTTGGCAAACAGTCTTGCAAAGGTATACTAATTAGCTCAGGCCTTTATCAATCCTGGAACGCTGCCAGGTAAAATTCCACACTCAGTGCTGACAGGGAAGGGCTGGGTTTTACAGACAAATCTGCACAAGGCTGGAATGAACAGACAAAGGAATGAATGAGTTGTTTCCTGCAAAAGCCCCCACCCCCTTGGCTTCTCTTCCTGATGGGAAGGGCCATTCATCATTCACCTGTGGCCTTAGTCCCACGTCGATCCTGAGTTCTTAACTGTGCCTTCCTTCTGGCAGCTCTGCATGTGCACAGGCTGGGAACTGGTTTCAGAAGCTCCCCCTCCTCACTGCTGTCTGACTCCAAAGACATCTGATAACTGCCAGCCTGTCTTGGACCCATCTCTGCCTCTGATGCAGAGCCCTCATCCGAGTCTCCCTCATCCTCCAGGACTGGCCCAGGTTCCTCTCCAACCTCTTCACTACTGTCCGACTCTGCTGCCAGCTCCGCCAGCTGCTGGCGGGCCACAACAATGTTACCAACGGTAGACTAACATAATATAATCACCTGTTGTGGTTCGCTGGCAGCAGGTGCAGATGGCAGAGGTCTCTGATAGCTAGTACTTGGATGAGGGGCCTTTGTGTGATACAGGGATGGGGCCAGGACTATCAGAGAATGGGGTGCTGCCTTCAGAGGTTGTGGAGTCTGGCAGAGTGACATAGAGGACCCCGGGGAGCCTGTGCCCAGTGTGCGTGCGCTCAGGGCTGCTCGAAGGAAAGAGCAGCTGAAGCAGCAAGGGTGACTCAGGAATAAGGCTGGAAGGTGATGGCCCCTCTCATAAGGGATAAAAGCCAGCCTTTGGGGATGTGCTCTTTGCAGGAAGCAAAGAAGTCCTTTAGACTCATAGTCCTCATTGAAGTCCTGCTTACTCCAGTTTGTTTTTGAAACTTCTGTCTGTGGATATTTAATCAGTAATTAGTCTTCTGTTCTTGGCAGCCTTCTGCAAACTTGAAAGGGCTTGCTTTTGATATTGGACAATTAGATTTAAATGTCTCTTGGCTGGGAATGCACTGAATTCCCAGCGCTGCATTAAAAAAGGTTTGCTTTTATACACAGTTTGTGTTTGTTTAATTTAAACAAGGCTTGGGTCAGAACATCAGCTGAAACAGATGTATGCAGCAAAGAGTGGCTTCATAGTACAAAGACATAATTGCAAGATAATTCTGGCAACAGATTCTGAATGAAAAGAACCAAGTGGTTTTATTTTTTAATTAAATCTGATTCCTGTAATGGGACTATGTTGGGAATCCAGTCCTAAACTATGTAACAATAGTGTTACATCAATAGAATGATATTATTATGAGAAGAATAGGCTGCCCTAGGTAATAGTATTTTCTCTGGAGTCCTCTCTGAGCTTGGTGGGTTTCTTACAGGCTGTCATGCCCTTGGTAGAGTTGGACTCTGAGGGAGAGGAGGAACAGCCAACAGGGAGTGGAGGTGTGGCTTCTGAGGTTGTGGAGGAGGCTGGGGAAGGGCTGAGGCCAGCTGGGCAGTCAGAGGAAGAACCAGGCCCATCCCCTCTGCATCCTTGGACACACAGGGAGGAATGGAGAAGGCAACAACTTGGCCTGCGAGAGAGGAAGTGGCCATGATCCTCCTCATTGGTTGCAGCTGGGGAGACAAGTGTATAAGAGAGACAAATTACAATACAGTGTTTCCAGAAGCAAAGCATGTGTTATTTTGGGCTGAAGTTATCTTGGTTGGCGTCCTTCCAATAGACTGTGCCTTGTTATCTCCTTGAATTTGGTAAATTTCATCATTGTAGTTTGTTTGGTTTTTTTATTTCACCTCTATCTGCTCATTAAGTTTGGACTGTAATGCTTTCTTTTGAAGACTATTTTTGAGTATGTTTTCTCTCCAACTGAGCATTATTGAACAGTGGAGCCAAGTTAGAGGCATTAAAGGGCATTTATTTATGTTTTGGATTTTGTTACGTTTGTGTTACACTCTGGGTCATCACACAGACATTTCATAACCAAACTAGGTAACATCATCAGTGCATCTTGTGATCTAGTTGGGTAATGAAACCTCTGCAAGAAAACTGCCAAGCTCAGAGAGCATCAAGGACATCACAGTCATCCCTGCGCTACAAATATTCTCTTCTATTTTTAATACCGTTTCTGGACACTTTGAGAAGTTACATTTCTTTTTTCTAGATCTTTGGTTCAAAATCTGCTTGCTTCTCTCAAAAGTGAGGAAATAAAATGTGATAAACACAGCAAGCTCCCTAATCCCCACTACGAGTCAAGATTCATATTTCCAGATCAAAGTGTCAGGCCCATGTGGCAAAATGCTTCTGTTGTTTTAGGTTACCCCGATGCTCTAATATGCCATAAGGTGCAAAGGTTGCATTCACACAGAGTGCTTGCCCATTGTAAGAATAATAAATTTGGGGTTTCAACTCAAGTGGGGGTTGTGCAAGAATAAATAAAAATGAGGTCCTGACAGCTTTGAGGAAAGGAGAAATATTTATTCCCAAAAGCAAAGAGTTTTCCTTTGGGAGGCAGCTGTAGAGAAATGGGGTGCAGCGACACAATTTTATAGGGGAGCTTGTTCCTGGCCCACATCCTTTTCCAGCAAATCAAACACAATCCAAAAGGAACAGAAACCTTGTCATGCTTTTACAAAATATTAGCTGTGATAAGCACAAGCCTTGACAAACTGAGCAAAACTTGCCAAAAGATAACAGACAAGAAATAATTTGCAATACAAGAATCTTCAAATACAAACTCAGGATACTGGAATGCCCACGAGGCTGGAGTTTCAAAACATCTTTGCTTCCTGCAAAGAACGTTCGCTTCACAGCTGGCTTTTATCTTCTTGAAGGAGGGAATATTACTTGCAGCCTTACTCCCAAGTCTCTTGTGCCGTTACAGCTGCTCTTTCCTGAGAGCAGCCCTGCGCACACACACACACTAGGCACAGGCTCCTTGGGAACCTCCTCATCGCTGTTGCCAACCCCCACAATGTCTGAAGGCAGCAGTCCACTCCCTAATGGTCCTGGCCCCTCATCTGAGTCCTTGCTCTCCTCAGCTGTCCACACCTGCTGCCGGCTAACCACAACAGAGCTTGTCCTGGGTGTGGAAGTGTCTACATCTGATTCTAAGGCAGTGATGACAAACCTTTTCAGCACCAAGTGCCCAAAATGGAACATGCATGCATGCGTACACCAAAGTGCCAGAAACCCGAAGACCAGCTGGTCAATGCACATGCGCATGCCATCCAGCTAGTTTTCAGTTTTCCAGTGCACATGTGCACCAGCCACCTAGTCTTCAGGTTTCTGGCACCCCGGTGCCAGAAACCAGAAGAACAGCTGGTGACACTGCTTGTGCCCACAGTAGGGGCTCTATGAGCCCCCTCTGGTGTGCGTGCCATAGGTTCACCCTTGAGGAGTGTGTGTTGTGTGTAGGTATGTCCTTGGTGATGTTTATTCTTGTGAACATGCAGTTCTGCTGGGAGACCTAATTTGATTAATTCTATTTGTTGTTTGCAAGCCTTATCCTTTGATATGTGGATTGGATCTGGGGGTAACCTATTTGGGAGTTTAATTTTCTCCCATTTTCTGTTTGTTTTACTTTGATTAACTTAGTTTCATCTTGACTGTCAATTATCTAGTGGAGATGCCGATTCTCAGTCCATTCTGGGTTCTGTTCATGTTTTAAGGGAAGGTAGAAAGAGTACAAAGAATAATGCATATTTTGATTTAAAACCTCTCATGTCATCTTTCATGGAACCATGGTCTGTGCCATCTACTCAACTGCTGGATTCATGCCACTCCCAAGGGGCCTATGTCAGCCACAGGAGTTAGAAATACATTTATTTGTAGCTTTGTGTCTGTGTCACATCAACACAGCCACACCTTCGACATTTTGTCTATGCCTGGCTTGCCTCATCAACGGATGTCTCTTTTAGCTGAAAACTAAGCAGGTTTAGTCCTGATTGGGTCTTGGATGAGACACCAACGCATCTTGGGGATCTCTCTCTCTCTCTCTCTCCCCCTTTCAACTATTATCTGTCATCTATCATGCCTAGCTATCATCTCTCTCTCCCAAGCTACTTACATCTATCTATCTATCTATCTATCTATCTATCTATCTATCTATCTATCTATCTATCTATCTATCTATCTATCTGTCTAATCTATTTATCTAATCTATCTATCATCTCTCTCTTTCTCCCCCTATCTCCATCCATCCATCTTGGAAGAAGCCAGACTGCTGGGAAGGAAATGGTTTGGGTGCGGCTGAAGGAAACTGAGCTTAATTCAAGACTGCCTGGACCGTTTTTCCTCCAAATTAGTTTGCCCTTTAAAGATCAATTGAATATCTCGCTAGCATGCTCGGCACAGCTAAACAGAGCGGCGCTGTGCTCAGTGAGGCAAACACTGTTTCTGATGGTATTAACAGAATAATTAATAATTAACAGCTTGTCCCTATGGCTCAAAAGCTGTTGTTTTTGGAGCATGACATCTATAGTAACTTTTCTGTTGGCTTTGGAGGCAGCATTTTTGGAACAAGCAAGGCTGAATTAGCTAACACTGAAGAGAGTTGTGAGGGTGTTTTAGTTCATCGACAAAACATAGAACATAGAATAATAGAGTTGAAAGGGACCACAGAGGTCTTCTAGTCCAACGCCCCCGCTCGAGCAGGAGACCCTATACCAGTGATGGCTAAACTTTTTGGGCTCCTGTGCCAAAAATTGTGCACACGCTTTCACACTCACGCTCGCATGCCAGCACCCAGAAGACAATGCGCCCCCCCATGCCCCCTATGCATGCGTACACAAGCTGAGTTTGAACTCAGCTCATTTGTTCCTTTATGGTTCTCTGCCTGTGTTGACACAACCCACTTAAGCTCTCAGATGAAAACCTCATGCTGTGGAGTGCATTAGCCCAGCTTGTTTAATTGGGTCAGGGTGCAGTCTGTTGCACAGGACCAGGAATGGGATGAATGCAGCAACAATGATAAAGTCGCTTGGTGTGAGATCAACGGCCGTATGAACAGGTCGTCCTTGACTTACAGTCATTCGTATAGTGACCGTTCAAAGGTACAATGGCACTGAAAGAATAGAATAGAGTATAATGTAGAAAATAGAATACAGAATTACAATTGAAAATAGAATAAGAATTAGAATGGAATAGAATAGAACAGAAGGCAATGTGTGCTGGGGCCCCCTATGCCCCCTGTGTATGCACGTGTGACCCCTCGTGCGCTGTGCTTCTGCGTATGCATGTGTGATTCCCCCCTCATGTACCACACGTCTTTGCACATGCACACCCAATTCCCCCTCATGTACCACACGTCTTTGCGCACGCACACCCAAATCCCCCTCACGCAAAGCACGTGCATGCACGTGCAATCGCCTTGCATGCAGCACATCCCTGCGTATGCGTGCGCATCTTCCATGCACCTCCTCTGCCCCTGCGCATGTGCACCAGGATACCCAACAATCAGCTGCCAAAAAACAACAGATAAGAAATAGTTTACAACACAACAGTCTTCAAATACCAACTGTAATGTCCACGAGGCTGAGTTTCAAAACGTCTTTGCTTCCTACAAAGAGAGTTTGCTGCACAGCTGCCTTTTATCTTCTTGAAGGAGGGGACATTACCTTGCAGCCTTACTCCCGAGTCGCCCGTGCTGTTACAGCTGCTCTTTCCTTCAAGCAATCCTTCATGCACGTACACTTGGCACAGGCTCCTCGGGAACTTCTTCATTGCTGCTGCCGGCCCCCACAATCTCTGAAGGCAGCAGTCCACTCCCTGATGGTCCTGACTCCTCACTTGAGACCTCGCTCTCCTCAGCCCTCCGCACCTGCCGCTGGCTAACCACAACAGCGTGGCAGGGGAAGAAGGTTACTGCAAAATCCCCATTTCCTCCCCACCCCACTGCTTTCCAACTCCATTCTCCTGTGCAGGGCAACCAAAGAAGACCCAGCCGATCTGCTGGGACTCAATGGGAGGCAGAGAAGAGGCTGCAAGGCCAGTCAGAGGTGGGATTTGCCGGTTCTCCAAACTACTCAAAATTTCCACTACCGGTTCTCCAGAACTGCTCAGAACCAGCTGAATACCATCTCTGGCATGCCATATGTTCACCATCACAGCCCTATACCATTTCAGACAAATGGTTATCAATCTCTTAGTGTTAGAGCATCCACAACTTCTGGAGACAAGCAGTTCCACTGATTAATTCTTCCAACTGTCAGGAAATTTATCCTTAGTTCTAGGTTGCTTCTCTGCTGGATTAGTTTCCATCCATTGCTTCTTGTCCTCCCCTCTGATGCTTTGGAGAACAGCTTGACTGCCTCTTCTTTGTGGCAGCCTCTCATATATTGCATCATGTTGCTCCTAGTCCTTCTTTTCATCAAACCAGACATACCCAATTCCTGCAACAGTTCTTTATATGGTTTAACCTCTTTGTTGCTCTTCTCTACACTCTTTATAGAGTCTCAACATTATTTTATGGCGACCAAAACTGGATGCAGTATTCCAAGGGTGGCCTTACCAAGGCATTATAAAGTGGTATTAAGACTTCATGTGATTTTGATTCTATCCCTTTGTTTATGCAGCCTAGAACTGTGTTGGCTTTTTTGGCAGCTGCAGCACATGGCTGGCTCATATTTAAGGGATTGTCCACTAGGACTCCCAGATTCTTCTCATAAATAAATAAATCATAAATAAAATGATTTATAACCGTTTTTTACACATAACCCTTGCAGCATCCCTATGGTCATGTGATCAAAATTCAGGTGCTTGGCGACTGATTTGTATTTGTGACGGTTTTAGCATACTGGGATCATCTTTTGTGACCTTCTGATAAGGAAAGCCAATGGGCAGCCAGATTCATTTAACCATGTTACTAACTGAACCATTACAGTCATTCGCTTAACCATTGTGGCAAGAAAGGCTGTAAAATGGGGCAAATGGACCTTAGCAACAGAAATTTTGCGTTCCATTGTGGTCATAAATCAAAGACCACTTGTATGATTGATAAATAAGTAAGTAAGTGGCGCGATAACAGCTTAATATGTGAAAAATATATTGAGAAATATCTATAACATGGGTGAGTTCACTGTCCCTGTTTTAGATGTGAGCTTTTACCATCGTTCGTGCGTTGTTACAAAAAAAAAAAAAATTAAAATAAATTGCGATGCCTTTTCCCCAAGTCCTGGAAATTTTCCCCAGACTATTATTAGCAATTGGGTGTTTTTGGAAAAACAAGATGTACAATGATCAGCCGCGTTTGTTCAGCCTCATTTGGATGTATTGTCGGCTTAGCAGCTGCATCCTCAAACCAGCATAGAATATAATTCCTGTAAATACAGCATTGCCGAAATAGCCAGAATATATAATAGATCTTTGCCCAATTCTACATATCTTTGTACGATGACAAGCTGTTCCTAAACCAACATGTTTAGCTGAGATATGATTTGGAACTTGTACTGATGGGAGACAAACAAGCTTTTATAATGTAAGATTTACTGGAACCTTTGTGTTGGTTTGATTGTTTGTAACCTTCAAATCGGTGTGCCACAGGGAAATCATTTTTGACCCAAATTGTTGAGGGCAACATGCTGACTCTGTAAATCACTGAGAGAGGGCTGTAAAGTACTGTAAAGCAGTATATAAGTCTAAGTGTTAAGTACAATCCTATTTATAGTAGATGTTCTACGTCATGCCCCTGTCAGATTCTGAATCAGAGGAGGAAGATGAACAGCTGACAGGAGTGGGAGTGTGGCTCCATTGGCTGTGAAGGAGGCTGGGGAAGGGCAAAATCCGGCTGGGCAGAGCAGGAGGAGGTAGAACAAGGGAGAGGGAGTTCAGAGGAAGAACCAGGCTCACCCCCTCTTCATCCTAGGGCACACAGAGAGGAATGGAGAAGAGAGCAATTTGGGTTGCATGGCTTACGGGGAAGGAAAGGGCCCTGATTCCCTTCATTAGCCACACCTGGGAATAAAAGTTTAAAAGAACTAAATGCTGACTGTGGCAGCTGCTGGGAGCAAATGTGATTTTATCCTGTGTTGTCATTGCTTATCTGTGTTCCTGGCGTCTTTCCAACTGTGTGAGTTTTGCCGTGCCTTTATGTCTGGAATTCTTGCTCCTGCCCTGCCGGACTAATTACCTCAATTTGGCTTGATTGTACTTGTAGTTACAGTTTGTGTTGACCATGTTTTGGACTTGATTCTCTGCAGTTAAAGGCTGTTCCTGGGAGAGTTTTTCTCCAGTCAGAAGGTAACCTGGACATTGGGGGCAAAGTTGGAGCCATTAAAGGGACTCTTACTGATTATCTGACTGTGTTGCCTTTGTGCCATGCCCCGAGTCATCACATCCTACCATAAACAAAAGGTTGAAGTTTAATATTTTAGGAGGGACAATATGTCCCTTAAAGAGTGTAAATATTTCACAAAGATCCCTCACTTTAAGTGAAAAGAGAATTAATTATTAAGCCAATTTAGAGGCTGTTGGAATAGAGTACTTAAAGTGACTGTAGGGAAAAAAGATTTAAACACCATGTTAACTGCAAATCCAATAAACAACATTTTCTAGTCTCGATGTCAGCAAGTCTAGAACAAACCACCTAAAATAACATGTCCCATTTTAACCCTGATTGAATAAACCAATTTTGTATTCCTTCCTTTTGTGTAAAACAATCTTGCTCTTCCCTGCAGACGAGTGTCTTTAAAAAAAAACCCTTCTTTTTTAAGTCCAGGAAGAAGAAATTATTGTAATTACTCTCTTGGGATTAGCATTCCTTCTTAATTTTCCTCCTTAATTTTTAAAGACTCATCCATTTTTTTTTATGTTCATCTAATGACAAATTCTTGTTCGTGTTCACAGATTTTGTTGAGAATCCTTTTCTGTAACAGTTTCATCTTGGAACAGACTGTTCCTAAGAACAGACAACACAGCTGAGATCAGAGCTGCAAGGTTCAGTGGCAATTTCTCCCGCCCCCCCAAAAAATGCCATTATAAGTTGCTTATGACTGTGTCCCTTGTTATGACTATATGACTTTTTGTTAGGAAGAGCCATGGTGGCGCAGCAGTTAGAATGCAGTACTGCAGGCTAATTCTGCTGACTGCCAACTGCCTGCAGTTTGGCAGTTCAAGTCTCATCAGGCTGAAGGTTGATTTATCCTTCCATCCAAGGGTGGGATGCTACCGGTTCTGCTCATCTCTATGGAACCGGTAGCTCTGAAGAGCAGCAGACACTGAACCAGTTCTGTGTTTGCTGCTGTTTGGCCCACCCACCTGCCCGGGCTCTTACCTGTCCTTTATTTCTTGCTTTTTCAACCTCAGCTGCTTTGCGCGGCATAGCTGAGGTTAAAAAAGCAGGAAAAAAGAGGCTTTTCAAATGCCGCATACCTGCACGCTGCGCTTTTCAGCTGTCCAGGCGGCACAGCTTAAGGGTTTTTTTGGCACGTGTGTGTGCAAAGTGTGCATGCGCGCGCAAAATGTAGTCACCGAGCCTATAGTAACACCAGTTGAATCCCACCCCTGCTTCCATCCCTCCAAGATCAGTAAAATGAGGACCCAGATTGTTGGGGGCAAATAGCAGTGGTGGTATGCTACTGGTTTGGACTGGTTCAACTGAACTGGTAGTAAAAAAAAAAAAGCCTCCAATCAGCTGAGAGGAGGAAAATATGTCTATCAGCTGAAAGGATACAGCTCCTAGCTTTTCATTTGTTCATCCTCTCACCTGATTGGCTTGTCATGGGGGCATGCATTAAGATTGCACATGTGCATGTGCGCGCACACACACACGCAATCACCCACCAAACTGGTAGCCACGAAGATAGGATCCCACTGCTGGCAAATAGGCTGACTCTGTAAACCACTTAGAGAGTGCTTGTAAAACACTGTGAAGCACTTTATAAGTGCTATGGCTATTGCTAACAAATGTGACAAAAGAAGTCGTAAAATGGGGCAAAACTCATTTAACGAATGCCTCACTTAGCAACATAAACAACATTTATGCTGACTGTAAACCTCTTAGAAAGGGCTATAAAACACTGTGAAGCGGTATATAAGTCTAAAGTGCTATTGCTATCAGTTTTATTTGGAAAATTCCACACAATTTCATCCTGCTTATTTTTTAATTATTTTTTCGACTCTTATGTTCTCATTAATGCTTTGTTATATGAAAACCACTTTTGGGGAAATTGCTAACACTTTGGAGCGTAGATTCAAGATTCAGAAGGACCCTGCATTGGGTCCTTCCAATGAGATCCAGTTCAATGGGGAGTAAAATAAAGCTTTCAAGCCAGGTTCAAGACCCGAGCACTGTCCAATGGGGTGAGCACCTGTTCCTTGCTCCAGCTCCCCCCCACCTAGCAGTTCGAAAGCATGCAAATGTGAGTAGCTAAATAGGTACCACTTCAGTGGGAAAGTAACAGTGTTGGGTGCACCTTGGCGTATAGTCATGCTGGCTACATGGCCACTGCTCTATCCTCACTCCACATTACTCTGTGTGCAGCTTGACATACAGCTGAAGCCACCTATCCTCCATTAAAATAGACCGTGTGCGTAGAGTTGCATGTTTTATTGAAGGAACCGGATGGGTGAAACTGAAAAAAATAGAAACACATACAATAAGATCCCAAATACAAAATAAGCCAGAGATGGTATTCAGCAGGTTCTGACTGGTTCTGGAGAACCAGTAGTGGAAATTTTGAGTAGTTCAGAGAACCAGCAAGTACCACCTCTGACTGGCACCACCTCCAACTATTTTCTGCCTCCCATTGAGTCCCGGCTGATCAGCTGGATCTTCTTTGGTTGCCCTGCACTGGAGAATGGAGCTGGAAAGCAGGCTAGTGGGGTGGGGAGGGAATGGAGGTTTTACAGTCTCTTTCCCTGCCATGCCCGCCACGCCACGCCCACAGAACTGGTAGTAAAAAAAATTGAATCCCACCACTGCAATAAGCAGTGTTGAGTTGCAATCAATCACTATAAATAAATCTAAGTCTCAATATCAGTGCAGTGTGTGTATGGGATGCGGGTTTCTGTCTTCAGATAAATGTGTGGATGCTCCAACCCTGGAATTTTTAAAGAGACTGGAAGACCATTTGTCTGCGATGGCAGAGGGCTGGGCTAGAAGACCTCTAAGGTCCCTTCCAGCTCTGTTTTTCTCCCTTATGCTGGGCTTGTAGAGCAATCGGAGTGGCACCCAAGCCCAGTCAATCAATGTGAAACCAATCCATCCAGGGGTGGGATTCTACCAGTTCGCACCTATTCGCGAGAACCGGTTGTTAACATTCTAAGCAGTTTGGAGAACCGGTTCTAAGAAGAAATTACTGGCCTAATCCTGTAAGGAAGGCAGGAAGGAAACATTCTGGTATTGCTTACAGAAACTGCCTCTCTGTTGACCCTTATTACATTCTTGGCAGGAGTAGACATCCTGTCTCTTGAACTTTTCTGGAGTTTCCCCCCCTCCTTTGCTGGTACTTTGCTTGTGTGGAGTGATCATTCAAAGTTACAATGGCACTGAAAACAGTGACTTATGACCATTTTCCACACTTACGACTATTGCAGCATCCCCACAGTCACGAGAGGCCAGGCGAGGAGATGCATGCCTCGACGTGAGTGATGTTGAGTTGGCCACGCCCAGCCAGTCACATTACCACCAAGCCATGCCCACCAACTAAGCCACGCCCACAGAACCGGTTGTTAAAAAAATTGAACCCCAGCCCTGAATCCATCCATCCTTCAATTAATGATTGCATCTGTGCTGCCGAACAATAGAACAAAACCCTCTCTGGCTGTTGAAACACTGTTTGTTTGTTTTTTTGCAACAGTTGTTCGTGAGCTTCAAAGAGTTTCATAGAAAAAGACCTGTACATTTGCTTTAGGCCAGGCGCATGAGAAGGCAGGCTGTTGAGTCATCAGAGATGGTCAAGGAGGATAAATAATCACCGGTGCCCTTTGTGAGTTTCAACTGCTGCCCCTGAAGACTGCAGAGAACAAGCTGCTTATGGCAGAAGCTAATCCAATATGCTTGGCTGGGGAGGGCTTGGTAGCCAGGATCTGCTGCTCTACCCAGATCTACTCAGAAGTGGATCCCATGTTTCTTCCCAGGCAATGGAAATCACAGAATAATGGAGTCAGAAGGGACCTTGGAGATCTTCTAATCCAACCCCATGCTTGTGCAGGTAACCCTATGTCGCCGCTGCCCAACCTTTCCGGGTTGGTGGCTCAGTGCGGAGGGGGGCAACAAGGGGGTGGTTCTATGTGAGGGGCGGGCACACAGGGGCACAGATTCATTTGTGGGAGCGCAAGTGCCCACTGCTCACATGAACGTGGCTGCGGTTATTTATTCCCGCTGTTCGTGTGAGCGTGGCTGTGCATTCATGCACCTCACTGGTCACTTGTGCGCAGGGGTGGGATTCTACCAGTTCTCACCTATTCACTAGAACCAGTTGTAAATATTCTAAAAAATTTGGAGAACCGGCTCTTAGAAGAAATTACTGGCCTAATCCTGTAAGGAAGGCAGGAAGGAAACATTCTGGGGTTGCTTACAGAAACTGCCTCTCCATTAACCCTTATTACATTCTTGGCAGGTCTGGACTTCCTGTCTCAGGAACCTCTCTGGAGTTTTTTTCCCTCCTTTGCTGGTACTTTGCTTGTGTGGAGTGACCATTCAAAGTTGCAATGGCACTGAAAAAAGGGACTTATGACCGTTTTTCATACTTACGACTATTGCAGCATCCCCACAGTCACGAGAGGCCAGGCGAGGAGATATGTGCCTCAATGTGAATGATATTGAGTTGGCCACATCCAGCCAATAACATGACCCCCAAGCCACATCCACCAACCAAGCCATGCCCACAGAACCGGTTGTTAAACATTTGAATCCCACCCCTGCTTGTGCGGCCTGGTTACTTGGAGATCCCTGCCCCATAGCATTTCAAACAAGTGACTGTCCAGACTCTCCTTAAAAACCTCCAGTGATGGAGCATCCACAACTTCTGAAGGCAAGTCGTTCCCCTGATTAATTGTTCTCACTGTCCGGAAATTTCTCCTTATAATAATAATGATGATAGTAATGATGTGTAATGGGAAATAAAATAGGTGGTAAGCTGAAAAAGGAAATAATAGGGGAGAAAGAACTGGGAATTCATATTTGGATGAAATATTGATATTGAATTAATGGATTGAAAGATGAAATGGAAAATTACTTAAAGATGAGTGAAACGAATGATGATATGTGATACTAAAATATAAGATTGGTGGAAATGAAAGTATGATTATATACAAGTGTTATAATCTGGAATCACGTTCCTCACGTAAAGAGATGTGTAAAAATTAAAACATTAAAAACCTTTTTGGAAAAAAAAAAAAGGCAATTCTCGTTAGTTCGTAGGTTACTTCTTCTCCTTGATGAGTTTCCATCCATTTGCTTCTTGTCCTGGCTTTCAGTTTGTTTTGGAGAATACTTGACTCCCTTCTTCTTTGGAGCAGCTTCCAAATTATTGGCATATTGATATCACATCCCCCTAATCAAGGATGGCTGTTTGGGGGGTTCGCAGGGAGTTCAGGAGAGCCACCTAGGAAGATTCTGCACAGTTCAAAGAACCCCCAAATCCCACTCCTGGTGACCCCCACCCCCACCCCCTCCCGCCAGGAATCCGCACACGGCCCGTTTGGATGCAAGGTTAAGTGCAGGCGTGGGTTGAGGTCGGAAGGTGTTAAACATGGCCTGCCAGAAGTTGGGAAGCTGAATGGGCCCATTTCAGTCTCCAGGCAGCCTCGGATCCCGGGGAGGTATTATTCACCCTCCTGGAGCTCAAGGAAAGCCTCCGAGTCCGGAGGCAAAAATATTCCCCCCTCGCCATAGTGCAACTAGGCCACACCCACCATGGCCACACCCATCCAGCCACCGGGTAGAGAACCCTTTGCTAAAATTTTTGAAGCCCACCCCTGCCCCTAATTCTTCTTTTCATTAGACTAGACATATCCAATTCCAGCAGGCATTCTTGATACGTTTTAGCAAAACGAGTGCACGGTCCCAGCTAAAATTTCGGTAGGAATCTGCCTTCAGGTAATCCTCAACTTATGACCACACATGAGATTAGAATTTCTGTTGTTAAGCAAGGCAGTTGTTAAGTGAGTCATATTCAATTTGAGGATCTTTTGTTCTGACCCAAACCTTGTTCCAAGGAAACAAACACGAAACGGAGGTAACAGCAAAACCTTTCAATGATTCTTTACGAATTCCGTTCCTTCACGGATAAAAGGCTGTTTCAAATTAATTGTCTCTGATAAGNACACTCGATAAAGTTACTAAGAAATATTTCAGAGTCTTCAAACAAAAAATAAGAGAGTCTGAAGGTCCACAAGGCTTGAGTGCAAAAATTTCTTTGCTTCCTGCAAAGAACTCTGGATTCTCAGCTGGCTTTTATCTCGTAAGGGAGGGGCCATTCCCTTGCAGCCTTACTCTAGAGTCACCCGTGCTGCTGCAGCTGCTCTTTCCTTTGAACAGCCCTGCGCACACGTGCACTGGGCACAGGCTCCTTGGGGGCCTCTTCATCACTGCTGCCAGCCTCCACAACCTCCGAAGGCAACGCTTCACTCCCTGATGGTCCTGGCCCCATCCCTGCATCATACACAGGCCCCTCATCTGAGTCCTTGCTCTCCAAGACCTCAGCCGTTTGCACCTGCTGCCAGTGAACCACAACACCTTTTTGGGCCACGGCGGTTAAGCAAATCACCACCATTGTTAAGTGAATCATGCCGTTGTTAAGCGAATCCAGTTTCCTCCACTGACTCCTTATCAGAAACCAGCTTGGAAAGTTAGGGGATCACATGAACCCCCCAGGATGCTGCAAACTGTCACAAATACATGCCAGTTGCCATCTGTCCTAATTTTGGTCATGAGATTGCGGGGATGCTGAGACAGTCATAAGTGTGAGGATCAGCAATAAAGCTGCTTTTCCAGTGCCATTATGACTTTGAAACATTAATTGGATCATTGTAAGTCGAGACCAATCTATAACAAAGGAGGGGGTGAAGTAACTAAGATTAAAATGCATGGAAATGCATTTATATTACTTTTTCTGGAAAAGCATCCAATGGGTCCCAAGGAGATTTTCCATATCAAAAGCGTGATCAGCTAAATTTTTCCCTTCTCATCCTCCTCCCACCTTCCCTCTGTTTGCATTAAAAAGAACCCTCATTTTTCCCTTAATGCCATGACTACCAGCACCTGTTTAATCCCGCCATTTAAAAAGAGGATGCTTCTCAGATGGAGACAAAAAAACTCCAAATGCGTAGCTGCAAAATTTGCTCAGCCAGCAAACCAAGGTATAACTGCAGATTCCAAATCTCATTCGAACTCCCCTTGTTTTACAGTTTTCCCAAAGACAGCCATTTCCTCTAGATTTGAGGTATGGCTGGTTTACCCATTTGTTAGATACAGATTAACAAAGTTGGAAGGGACCTTGTAGGCCATCTAGTCCAACCCCTCACCCACCCGAGCAGGAGACCCTACACCATTTCTGACAGTTGGCAGTCTAGTCTCTTCTTGAAAGCCTCCAGTGATGAAGCTCCCACAACTTCTAAATGCAACTTCTGTTCCATTGGTTGATTGTTCTCACCATCAGAAAATTTCTCTTTATTTCCAAGTTGAATCTCTCCTTGTTTAGTTTCCATCCATGATTCCTTGTCTGATCTTAGGGTGCTTTGGAGAATAACTTGACCCTTTCCTCCTCTCTGTGGCTGCCCCTCAAATATTGAATGACTGCTATCATATCTCCTCCGATCCTTCTCTTCACTAGACTAGCCAAGCCTGCAACCATTCTTCATATGTTTTAGTTTCCAGTCCCCTAATCATCCTGGTTGCTCTTCTCTGCACTCTTTCTACCTGTTCTCCTTTTAATCCTACAGCCCAACTCCCGATCTGCTTCAGACACGACAAAGTTTGATAATGTCAGGTGACAACATTGGAACTGAAAACATATCAGTGGGAGTAGACAAACCTGCTGGGAGGAGAGACACATAGACTGCGCCTTGCAAAATTTTATGGTGGGGTACAAAGGCAATAAGAGCCACTGCTCTTGAAATTAAATAGAAAAAACCATAAGGTAGTTCCTTTAGTGACCATTCAAAGTTACATTGGCACTACAAAATGACGTATGCTTTTCACACAATGGTTGCAGCATCTGCCCCATCAAGTTCAGACACTGGGCAACTGACTCCTATTTATGACAGAGGCATTGTCCTTGTGTCACGTAATCTCCTTTTGCAATCTTCTGATGAACTAAGCCAACGGGGAAGCCAGATTCACTTAACAACCATGTGACCAGCTTAAGTGCAGTGATTCATTCAACAGCTGTTGCAAGGAAGGTTGTAAAATGGAACACAGCTCTCTCAACAACTGTCTTGCTTAGCAGCAGAAATGTTGGGTTCAATTACAGCTGTAAATTGAGGATGACCTCCAAGGGCAACAGAATTTTGCAAGTCTGAATACCATTCCTCCTCCTCCTCCCCTTTTGTTGTGGTTAGCTGGTAGCCGGTGCAGATGGCTGAGGAGAGCAAGGACTCTGATGAAGGGCCGGGACCATCAGGGAGTGAACTGCTGCCTTCAGAGATTGTAGGGGCTGGTAGCAGCGATGAGGACGTTCCTGAGGAGCCTGTGCCCAAGTGTACGTGCACGAAGGATTGCAGAACAATTACAGCAGCACAGGTGACTTGGGAGTAAGGCTGCAAGGTAATGACCCTTCCCTCAAGAGGATAAAAGCCAGGTTTGGAAAAGCATTCTTTGCAGACAGCAAAGAAGCTCTGAAGCTCAACTGGGGGACATCTTAGTTCGTGTTTGGAGAATCTTGTAAATTAGTTCTTATCTCTAGGTTTTTGGCAGCAATGATGATCAACTTGGAAAGGCTCTTTCTTGTCAGAGCTAATGTTTTCTTAAGTTTTCGCAGGTACTTACATGTATGGTATTCAGCTTTGTTTGGGTATTTTCCCATGTCATTATAGTTGTGCTTTTAAAGTTGTAGCGACGGTTTCGCAGCAAGTCTCATCTTCCATCATCAGCTTCTGTATTGTGTTCATCTTGAATCGACTTCACAGCCATTTCTGTTTTAAATTTTGTGCACCATACTCTGTGCCAGAAGTGCACTTCAATGCACCCAAAACCCTACCACTATAGAAAACCCCAGCCAAGAATCATCAGAAGCATAGAGATTGAAAAAGACCTGAAAGCATGATAGAAGAGATATTCCACCAGACTGTCAATCATTTGGAAGCCTGCACCTCAAATAGAAAGATCTCCACACCAAAGCCAGAAACCCTGAGGCACATACAGACTCCTCTGATACCTCCATTCTCAAACACACCCCAACCATACCCAGATGAAACCTGCTTCCTTACTTAAATGATAGCCGCCATTTACTGCGAGCCAAGCTCCACAAAGCCTCCAATACAGGAAAAACAATTTGCCAGCAATCAAGACAAAAAAAGGCACAAAACAGAACAGAAGTATATTAGAACACCAATCAGAGTAGAACACAGCATAATTCCAAGACCAGTTAAACACAGACCAAGACTTCCCAACCAATCACGATGAAGGAAAAAAAACATCTGGCACAAGATAGCTCACCCAATTTAACAAACTGAAACGCTTGTGAAAGTCTGTCCACAGATGAACACAATACCAGAACAACAACACAGACAACACAACACAATCAAAACAATACGAAGCCTGAATTTGCAGAGAATTCTGCTGAAACGTTGCTAACAATTTTAAAAGCACAATTAATACATGGGGAAAATACCGAAGGAAAGCGAACAGCATACATGTACAGATACCCGCAAAAACTTAAGAAAACAATGGTGTTTTCTATTAGTGGCTAGGTTTGTGCATTGAGAAGTGATGCTATACCCTGTGGCTTTATGTGTTGACTAGTTGAGAGGTGTTCCAGCTTTTTTACTGCATTTTTGTTCATCCAGCAGTACTTATTCTTTATGTCTGTCAATATTTATGCCGGCATATGCACAGAAACTTCGTATATGCCTTGGTTTTCCAGGTCAATTTTTCTTGGGTTTTAAGGCTGCTATTTTTTTGTCTGTTTTAAGGCAATGTTGATGTATGCCTGTGTACTATCTTACTGTTTATTCTTAGACCTCTTATTAGTGCAGAAGCTGTTCCACTAGTCTGTGATTCTTCTAGGATCTCTATGATCTTAGTGTGTTTTTGTGGATCAAGCTAATGATTTGTTTTTGTGGAAGCCTGGCTTCAGTACTTTAGTCAGGGGCATAGGTTCAGTTTTATGGTCTTGTCTGCCAAGTCCGTTTGTTTTCTGCATTAGTGTTTTGCCATGTGACTTTATCTCGGTGTGTGGATTGGGCGTTAATGTAGCGTCGTGTGTGTTTCTTTGGGTATCATTTTTTAGTGTTGCTGGAATGGAATGGATTGAGTGCGAATAATGGAAATAGAATAGATAAAATGGAATGAACAGAACAGAACAGAATACGAATAAATAGAATCGAAAGCGAATAGATGTAGAGTAGAGTACAGGTGGATGGAGTGGCAGTGAATGATGGAATGAAATGAATTGAAGAATGGAATTAAATAGAATAAATTAGAATAGAATAGAAATAATCTTGTTGGCCAAGTGTTATTGACACAGAAGGAATTGCCTTGATCAATGCTTCAGTTAATAAACAAGAAAGATACGTTGTTGGAGTCAAGAATCATAAGCTACAAACTTAGTGATAGTTCGATGGGTAAAAAAGGCAATCAAATTGTTATAGCATCTTCAATACCGAAATCATTAGATACAAGCGACAAATTTTAACATTATACATTCACAAGGAGAGGGATGGGTGAAAAAAGATGGAGGCATTAAATATTAATAGTATAATGAACTTAGTAAAAAAAGCTTGAACATGTTGAGGAATTATTTGTTTTAGCAGAGTGATGCATTCAAGAAAAAAACTGTGGTTCTTGTTTGTAGTTCTGGTGATCAATTAAGTGTGCATGCACATTCCACTGCGCTGGCACCCCAGGCTAAGCTGACAGCAGGCCCTCCTTCGCCGGCGCAGAGCTCTACCAAGGCAGCGAGGCGCTCCCCGCCGGACCCTCGCTCAGTCCACACGGCCACCCAGAGCGTGAGGCGGCAGAGCCGGGAGGGTTAAGCGAGCCGCAATGCGTCATGCCTCCTCCTGCCCTCTTCCCATCTCACCGTGCGAGCACGCGCTTCACTGCTCTGCAAGTCGCAGCTCCTCACCGTCAGCAAGCAGGAGGAATACTGCAGCCGCCTCATCCTCAGCCGCGCCAGATGTTGACCTTGCGGAAGAGAGAAGAGAGAGGAAGATCGCTCGCAACCGCATCCCTTGGAAACCGCAGCACGGGCGCTGAACCAAGTAGTGATCTTCTAGGGCTCGTTAGCAGAAGGAGCCCTGACTGACTAGCACGTAGCTGTGCAAACTCATGGCATTGCTTCTTATGCCCGCAGCAAGAGAAGCGAAAAGCAACGGTGGCGAAGTCTCCCGGTATGAAGTGCCCACCACGCATGGCGCACATAGTCCAGGCATGCAAATTCTTAAATGTCAAGCCCCCCCCGCCATTCCCCCCCTCATTTCGCAAATGTTTAATATGGCCTTAATTGGGGAGAGGCTTAATTTAGTTTATGCCATACAACATGGTGGGCTTCCATTCGTGAAGCCTATTTGGAAAAGTGTAAGCGGAAATTTGACCTGTTTGGAGAACCGGCGATATCCACCTCTGACCTGCCCGTCTCCCCCATCTATTCTCTTGCCTCCCATTGAGTCCCAGCTGATTGGCTGGGTCTTCTTTGGTTGCCCTGCACAGGAGAACAGAGCTGGAAAGCAGCTTAGTGAGGTGGGGAGGGATTTTGCAGTAACCTTCTCCTGGCATGCCCACCAAGCCACGCCCACAGAACCGGTAGTAAAAAAATTTTGGAATCCCACCACTGTCCTAAGGTGCTATCTTGAAAAAGCACCTTTGGGACAACCATGACCTGGATGGTTGAGAATCTCTGCAGACTTCCATCTCTATTCTCATTGATGGACCTCTTCCTAAATTAAGAGAATTATTTGCAAGGCAACCTTCCCATTCACAACATTCCTGTTTCTGTGTATTCCATAAAACACATCCATTGTTAGGTTTCCTTTTTTTTTTTTAATGCAGAGGGATTGGTATTTTGTCAGAAACTCCTGCCGGAGTGAGAATTGCCTTCTGCCTTCGTCCCATTTAGTAATAAATAAACCCAACAATTTTTGTGATTTTTCCACAAACACACCTTTCCTCAATATTGCTGATAGTGGAGTTTCAGCGTAGATAGATAGATAGATAGATAGATAGATAGATAGATAGATAGATAGATAGATAGATAGATAGATAGATAGAT
>BHFT01027626.1:0-10492 GCA_004320025.1 Laticauda laticaudata
GATACACTCTCTTCTCTTCTGAGACTCAGACTAAGACAAACCAGGTTTCTGGCTCCATCTTATGGCCGTTTGAGAAATCACATGCATGCTCTTGCATTCTCTTAAAGAGACAGGATTAAAATGTTTATCCTGGTTTATATATTTCTAACCCAAATACCTGTTAGATGTTTCATATTCCTAACAAGCATCATACACTCTCATGATCATTTCCAATGGCTTCATTAAGTAGCTTGATGGTTTAATTTCCATCCCACAATTATTCATAGTTTAACTATGATTTATTCAATCAGTCCATTTTCTGTTTCATATGGCATACTAATTTCTAAGTAGACACATAAGCCCTAGATTTGGGTAGGCTTCCTTCTGATTCAGTAGCTTTTGCAAGCCCAAGTGGGCTCCATAACATACTTTTTCTTTGCACATCTGTATCTGTTGTTCCATACTGTAATATAAACATTCCAGAACTGTACGATTTGTTCACTATTTTTGAAATGATAGGAACTATTATTTATGAGATCATACGATCCATAGCAAAAGTGGCATGTATTCTTCTTTTTTCCCATCAAGCAAAAGACATTGTTATCAGGAGTAATTCAGACCAAACTAACCTGCTTTGGCTTTGTTAACTAGATAATCCCTAATTATTAGATTGCCACTGATCATAGACATGAATATATATTTAGTTTTTCTTTCATTTTTTTTCCTCTGTAAATCACCCAGAGTCAGAGTGATAGAGGAGTCAAGTGGTCTCAATATTGGATGAAATAAAAATTATTTAATTAAAAGTTTATATTTCAGCATTTTATGGTATGTATGTTGAGAAAACAAAGAAACTTCATGAATCTGTTCCTAGAAAACAAAGGCTAAAATATCAGCAGGCAGCAGTCTTTTGCAACTTTTGTGACATGAAAATACATGTGAGCATAACTTTGTCAAGACTATTACACATCCAGAACAGTCATATTCTGTGTATATGGGTATCAATAATAAACAATTACTATACTACTAGTTCTATACAAACAATTATTATACTACTACCATGTTTCTCCAACAATATGGCCTCCACCAATAGGAAGGCCCAGCATGATTTCTAGGCATGAGGTGAAATTAAGCCCCACCCCCAAAATTTAGGCCTATTTAAACCATGCTTTTCCCCGCCATTTCTCACATCGTTCATTAGAACTAAATGAGGTGAAGAGAAATGGGTGGGGGAAGGGTGGGGGGGGATGGGGAGAAAACTTTCCTTTAGGAGTGCCCTGCAGGTAGCCTAGGCTAGAATACCCTGATAGCCAATAGAAGCTCCCTGAAGGCAGNGCAGACAAAAGCTCCCTTGAAGGCAGAGTCCCCAGCCACTTCAGGGTGAGGTGTGGCTGCCCATGTCCCCTCACCTTTAGGCAGTCTCTTTTGGGTGATGGAAGCTCCCCAAATACAGTCACCAGCCACTTTGATCGGCTGGTAGAAGTGGCCTCGGGATGAGTGCACACACACACACACACTCCCCTCACCACGAGGCCGCTACTCCTGGCCAATCAAAGTGGCTGGTGACTGCATTTGAGGAGCTTCCATCGCCTGAAAGAGACTGCCTAAAGGCGAGGGGACACGGGCAGCCACCCCATGCCCCGAAGCAGCTGGAGACTCTGCCTTCGGGGAGCTTTTGTCAGACGATAGAAGCGGCCTCACGGTGAGGTACATGCGTATGGGCCGCTCTAGGTGGGAGAGGAAATTAAGTCACCCCCGAAAAGATGGCCTAGCATGGTACTACAATTACTATACTACTCCTACTAAAAGTGAAACACATATTCACTTTTATTACATTTGAAGAATTTACATGCCACCTACCTCATATAGTGATCCCAAATGGTAAAACAAGAATAAACAAGAAAGGAGAATATTTGCAGCTGAGGACTGAAATGAGGGGTCAATGGTGCTCTCTGAGTTTGATTGCTTTCTTGCAGATGTTTTATTACCCAAACATTTGTTTGGTAATGAAGTGTCTGAAAGAAAACAACCAACCTGAAAGAGCAAGGATCCCTCAAGACCAAGGATTCAAAAAATTTTACTACCAGTTCTGTGGGCATGGCTTGGTGGGCGTGGTGTGGCTTGGTGGACATGGTAGCGGAAGGATACTGTAAAATCTCCAGTCAGAGGTGGTATTTGCCGGTTCTCTGAACTACTCAAAATTTCCACTACCAGTTCTCTAGAACTGGTCAGAACCTGCTGAATACAACCTCTGCTCAAGATCCCTCAAGAATAAAACAAAACTAGATTTTCCCATAGGCACTGGACCAGCCAGACTATTAGTCTCCTGATTCAATACCACATTCTAGTTCAATGCTATATAATATTCCAGGAATGATAAAGAAGATCACCAAGATTAATTGGTGAAAAGAAAACTGAAGCCTCACTAATTTCTCAACAACCTTTGTCCACCTCTAAACTCCCATCCTCTCCTACCAATACCTACTAACCTTGGCTGAAGGATCCATTTGTCAAGTGATAGAGTTCTCAGTACAAAAAAAACAACAACCCATCTACATGTCTGGGATTGCATTGAAAATGTAATGTGTTTTGAGCATAAGAAATTTGAGTCAGAATAAAGTTATCAGGCAGGCATGCAAGTCTGTGGTTTTGCAATGTTCCATAAACACACAGAAACAGATATCCACAACATTCCATCTTTGGGAAAGGGCCATGAGTTATGATGCATGAGAACACAAGTATAAAAAGCTTGAATTCCAGCTTTTGATATTTTCTTTCCATGCTTCATTGTACATTTTATATTTTCAGTTAGGGAACACTTTTGCAGCTGTCTTATTAACACTTAATATTTGTAAACTGAGAAGTCCTTCCAGGAAACAAAGCACTTGTGGCTCAGCAGCAGTGTTCTCAGTAACTGCTTTTGGACACTGCCAGGAATAATGCCTTAAGATGTGGGTATGGATGCTGGCATAGTAATTCACTGCTCACAATAAAATGCAACAAAGGGCTTCATTGGATGTATTTTTTGTGGTATTGAAAACTGGAATAAGTTCTTGTGACTACTAAACTCTTCTCGAAGAAATAAGAGATCCTAAGATCATGCAAGGCTTCTAAAAGTCCTAAGGGAGATTTTTAAAAACTTATTTTTATCCTATCTTTTTATTTTTGTCAATAACTCAAAGAAGTGAATATGCCTGGTCCTTCTTCCTCTTTGTATTTCCCTCACAACAAATTGTTGGGTTGGGCTGAGAGTGTGACCAGCCTAAAGTCACCTAGCCAGCTTTCATTAGTAAGGCAGGACTAGAACTCAGAGTTTCCTGGTTTCTAGCCTAGTGCTTTAATCACTAGACCAAACTGGCCCTTAAACCTTTATTATGTATATTTTTTTCTTTTGACCAGAAATAAATAATAAACAACTTCACTTATATTTGGATGGCAATTATAAATTCTAATTATCAACAGTACTTCAAACTGCATAGCTAAACAGGGGAACTAAACTGTATTGAAGAATCAGACAGATTGAGATAAGAATGAACGTAAATCCAATTAAGAAAGGATGCAACCAAAGGTTAAAAAAAATGAAAACAGGCTTTAAAACATTCTTCTTTGACACATACATATTAACCAACATCAAGATAAGTGGGAAACAGCACCAGATAAACAAGACAATAAAAAAATTCCCCAAACAATAAAAGAATAATACTCCAATCAAGTCTGGTAAAATAACTCACCGCATATAAAAGGCAAACAAACTGCTTTCCTTCCTGAACTGATGATGTTACCTAGCTTGGTGATAAAAGAACTGCAGAAAGAAAAGCATGCTCAGAAAACGCCAAGAACTCTACTACATCTCAGTCCTGTACTACATATATTCTCCAATATTAAAATAAATGATTGAAGAAGAGCTTTTTAATCTAAATAGTTTATTAGAGCAGTGAAACAATCTACAAATTACCATCATTAGAAATACCAAAGTGGTTACTATGGAGGATCTGGACAGCAAAGGTTGTATGGCAAACTTATTCTGCTTCTACAATTGTGTAGAATTGGTACAAGGCAATCAAGTAAAGGTATGGCTGTCTTGTCTTAGTGTTTGGAAGTCTTGTCTCAGTGTTTGAAGGCTGGGAGAATTTGGATTTTGTAAACCTGTGGATTTTGTGGGCCACGACTAGCTTCCAAAACAAGACAATTACATTTTTTGAAATCTTCCCCATTTAAACCTAGAAGACAATTTGGAAATCCTGCCAGATTCAGGGATCCTCTTCAATAAAAAAAGGTGGCAAAACTGTGATCAGGAAGATCTTTCTATAACTTTATGTCCTGTACTAATTACACCTGTTCCTAGATTGGTAAGACTTGCTTTCTGTCACTCATGCCATTGTCACCTTTTGACTAACACTACTATTTTGTAAGCAGCAATGGCTCTAAATAAATCCCCACAGGCAATTCAAAGTGCTTGTTGTCATTTATAAAGCCCTATTTGGCACTTGAGCTGTGCAATATAAGGGATCAGCCTTCAATGACATCTACCCATCCCACATACTATAATGGATTAGACAGATTTTGGGATCCTTCTTTGAACATGTACCTTTTGGAAATAAAGTATTTCTGTCTGTGTATGTACCAGTAGGTTGCAAAAATCCACAGAAACATTAGATGGCAGCTGAAGTATTATTTTGCTGTCACCTAGCAATTTTCAGGGTTATTTTCAGCCCAGATATGATATGCCTGTAAAAGATGAACAGTGATCATATTTATATGACCCCCTAACCCTGGAGAAGGTCAAATCAATAATAAACGAGAGATCAGGAACATGAATTGTCAGAAGGCTATCACCAGTGCCTCTGAATTCTATTGCAAAATGTTAGCACTCAAAAAAGCACTCTGCTGTAGGGTATCTATACAATCTAATCCTAAGGATTGGGCCATTTTCAGAGCCTGTGTGTTGGTGTTCTCTAAAAATCTGCACTGGTGGGAATATTTCATGATATTACTTATTTGCAGAGACTTTGCTCTTTTGGATTCAGGGAGATTAAAACACTTGCTCATATTTCATATGGTGCCCTTTCTATGAAATCCAAAGTCATGCTCTGATCTTCCCAATGATCATCACAAAATTTGCAGACAGATAGGTAGCTGCTTCTGGGTAGGAGAGGGAGCAAAAGGACCTGCAGGTGACCAGGGACACAGAGAAGAAGCATGGCAGAGCTTGAAGTGACGGCTGCTAGGTGGGAAGAGGGGAAGGGAGGATGTGCCAATGGAAGGGGAGTGCAGCAAAGGTGTATGGATGGCTGGCATGATGTTACTACAGAACAGCTGGGGGAGGGTGGATGGTTGAGGAAGACTTATCTGAGCAGTTTGTAACCTTCCCTGCTTGTTTCTCCATTGATTTTACTTGCAGGAAGCAGTCACAAACCATGATCAAGTGACTGTGGGGATCCAGGGATGGCCAAAACTTCAAGGACCAATCATAGCCACCACTCTTTCAGCACCATCCTAACTTTGAACAGATGCTAAATAAAATGAAATGAAATATTGTTAAATGAGGACTATCTGTAGCAAAATATCATGCTAGACACCTGAAGTGTCTGTTCTAGCAAAATACTTTCTTTATAGATTTGAGGGTGCCTTATAGTAATTGAAACATTGTTATAAATTGAATCCGTGCACAACATTGAATAAATAAAATTCCCCAACCTTCCCTTCAGCATAAGAACCAAATTAAATTAAAAATCTCTAGTTCTGTGTACAGGTAAAAGTATGTGATCAAGTATACATAAAAAGACTTATGAAAGGAATATGACTTCACTGGGTAATGAAAGTAAAATTTGCCATCAAACATGTGCTGTTGATTTTTCAGCTTTGCTCCTCCTATCTCCTCGTAATAGCGTCTGTAGTCACTATTTCATCCAAACAAGGAAATGATAGTTAGGAGCATCAGAAAAAGCCAAGATTTTCCATTTCCAAGTATGGTTGAATAATTTGGATTTCCCTGAAGGTGATAAGCTTTATTTCCCTCTTTAAAGGTGATTAGATTTCTTAATAATTTGAGCTCTGATGTCTGAACATAGCCCAAAGAACCAGATCTAGCTCCTTAAAGTGATGGGTAGAAGGTCTCCTTTTTCTCCTCTTAAAGCATTTCTGTAGAATATGTAGTATGGTCTGCAAATCCAATAACTCTCCATCTACACCATGTGCATTCTATTATAATAAGCAATTCCAAGTCTTAAAAAATGTCTTCCATCTAAAAACATAATAGTTGAACAAAACTGATATGCTCTTATTGGTGAGTCTCCCAACAGAGTTATTTGTTTTGTCAAAGTCTATAAATATGCGCCCTTGGGGTCTGGACTGAATTTAATACAGAGCTGTTACTAATGCATTCAAAAATTAAATTATAAAACATTTGTGATGGTGTCATCTATCTGAAAGGGAAACTGTTGTAATTGTCTCCAGTTTGTAATTCTCTTGGTACTTAGTTCATAACTGAAGCATCATCTCACTCAGTCACTCTCTCAAACACACATATACACACTATGGATAGAGCAATTTACATTTTTTTCTCTGGATGCTTCTCTTGCAAATTTGCATCTTTTTTTCCTCAATCATTGCTTTATATTATCAAAATATATTGCTTTACATTGGGAAAAAGGAAAAGGCAATCTAGTCATTATATTTTGGCATTATTAGTCAAAACTTTTAAACCCTTGCCAAATAAATCTCTGGACTACCTTTCCAAACACTGATTAAAACTGAAGATTTCACTAGATAATCAATATATCAAGGAAGATTTTTTTTATTTAAATATAAAACCAGATTCATTTTAATCATCTCCGTGGGGAAAAATGGCCACAAACAGCATAATCATTTCTCAAGACATATTCTTGTGGCATCAAATAAATATTTCCCTGTCTTAAAACAAATGATACTATGACTTCTCATAGATGAATACAGCCCCCCCCCCATTCTATCCCAGATGGGGAATTATGCACAAGTGGATATGCAGTGATCACATATTTAGGATATGCAACATAACATGAAATATTAAATCAGTAGAAGAGTGTATTATGATGATGTTATCATGGGCTGATGGTGTCAGGTAATGAAATGTCTACAAGCAAACAACCATGCTTGGAGAGCACCTAAAATTCCACTATTAAACCAGCCTACACATTCCAGTCTAAACAATTGAGGGCCACTAATTACAATTTTCAGCGGGAACTCTATCTCTATAAATCAGATGGGCCAATATAAACTTAGATCACAATGCAACCTAGATAGAGGTCCTGCTAAACCACAATTCCCATCATCAATTTCTAGAATTGATAAGACATGCCGGAGGAATTATGGCAGTAGTAATGTCTCTTTGTTTTCTAAAACATTTGTCTCCATTCTTATTTCACTGCACTGCATACAGGTAAATAAGTTGGAGGATATTTGAACAGAATTGGTGGGCAGGAACATGGTTTTCTTTCTTGTGCCAGACATAGATTCAAGTTTGGAACAAGATTTGGGCAGGGGGCTAAAGGGTCACCTGTGCCTGAAATAAAGTTTTCAATTCCTTTCTGAACCAGGATTGAATCAACATTTGTCTCTGCTACCTTTTTGGGAGGGGGGAGGTCAAGTAAATATATGTTAAGTTCAACCTTAGAATCAAGTCCAAATTAATATTTTGATATTGCTTCTACTTCTGGCTTCAGCTATGAACCACATTGTCCAATTATTTTTTAAAGATTAACAGTGCTGTTGTGCCATAGACTATCACAAATTGGATTGTCCTCCTGGGGATTTAGTATGTAAATGCACTTATTACATATCATTTATGTGACTTAATCTCATTTAAGATAAAGTGTAAATTCTAGAATTAATCTCTTAAGAGGAAAGACTGATAAAAAAAGAGGAGTGCAAACATTAATTGTCCAGAATAACAATGTATCTGACTACTGATAATGTAGTTTATTCATGTTATCGGATTTGGGAACAGTAGTTCTAAATTGTTAACCGGTGGTTTTACTGATATTGTAGCAAAATGTATTAATTAATATTCCTATAACAATAATCTTTAAATCTATTTTGGAAATGAGGATTCATACTTTTTTTTTCTGGGGTTGATGGAGATATGGATGAAAACTGCACTGAATGATGAGATTTGCATGTCAGTCTCTGACAGCTAATAAACATCATATGCAGTAACATTGCAATGTAATATGCCACTGTTTGCTAAATTCTATCAAAATAAGATGTCAGCCTTATTAGAGCAAATGTCATATTTGGAAGAACAGCATTTGGAATGCAATCACACAGCTCAAATCAGTAAATAATGTTAGAGAGGGAAAAGGTAAAATAACAACTCTGCATTAGAATATGGATGGGCCCTCAAATTGTTTTAGTAGCACTTACATATAAATATAAATACTAGTAACATATAATTAGCTAATATGGAGGGCTGGTCTTTAAATAAGGATTTATTTTTAATGAAAATGTCTATTGTTGGACTGGAGGGGAGGATAATATGTTTTCTAATTGCATACCTGATTATTTTAATGCATTGTATAATATATAGGTCCTAAATCACTTTCAAGATATGGTAATAGGCACTTTGATGAGTCTGAACAATTCGATTATCTTTGATTTTTGATGATTCAGAACTGGGTTATTTTATTTATTTATTTTTGTAATCCCTAAGGTTTTCTGTTCCAAATAAAATAGGAGCTATGTCCTCCACAAGGAAACAGATTTACTTGCATAATGGGATTTCCTTTTTCTGACTTTCCAAATTTTCTTGGAAGAATTCCCCAACCTCCACAGCAGATTTTGGGCAGCAGAGGGGAAAAGGAAATCTATTCTTTTAGTAATCTTGTTTTGACTGGTGGGTAAAAACACTTGGATACAATTCAATTTTCCCTCATTAATGATTAAAACAGAGGCAAAATCAGTCAAGATGAATGTTCATGAATACAATTATTCTTTATTTGATTTGGCACTGATGAGTTTCCAAGATAAGGTTACAGTGATTTAAATACCTCTCATCCAGAAGAATCTAGCAACCTATCTTTATTAAATGTATGCTTAATTTTCAAATAAAAATGAGCAGTATAAATTTATCCAGCATTATTAACCTTTGGCGTATTCAGAAACAGAATACATTTTCTTGTGGTTATTTTAAGTAGAGAGCATCCAGTGGAATAAAATCCAATGATAGTTTCCTGAGCCACAGAAAAATCAACAGAAAAAACACAGAATTCTTGCCATATTTCCTCAACCTTATCCAGCATTGGATATTACTTTATTTATAAAATATTTTTATAATATTTAATATTTTAATGACTTGCTATAATATTTTAATGACTTGCTATTGTTGAGATTTCATTCAATATCCCCTCTATATGTGCGATCCAGTCTAATTTCATTTAGGTTGGCACACATTCAGGTTGCAGAAAATGAGCATTAAGCAAATCTGCTTACTATGTCCACCTTTGGATCTAGCTCTGCTCTATTTTAATTTGATTCCAATTTTCCTTTTCTTAGATCCCAAAATGCTCTTCTTGTCTCAAAGATTTTTGGTGCAAAAGCTCTAAATAAATAGTTATATTTAATTTGACTTAAGGGGGAAATTGTTAGCTACATGAGTACAGATTAATGACCAAGATATTTCATACAGATAGCTTTAAATGTAATTAAAATAAATTTGAATTTATTTTAATGCTCAACATACCAAATTTAACATTTACTGCGAATCATTCCCATTCTAAATGAGCAACATAGCTTCACTGACATTCAAAAATACATCCCTAGCCCAGTAGTGGGATCCTACCTGGCCACTACCAGTTCAGTGGGTGACCCATTGTGCACACGTGCGCCCCTAACACATGCACGCACACACGCCCCTAATCAACCCTCCCACCCACTCATGCATTTTTCTCTTCTTTTATCCTCTCACCTTTTTTTCCTCCTCTCAGCTGATCAGAGGCTTTTTTTACAACTGGTTTGGCCCAAACTGGAATGAACCTGTAGCATACTACCACTGCCCTAGCCTATATATGTCTAACATCATCAGAAGCATTTTATATATTCCTCATAAATGTAGCAATTAACTTATAAACCATCCAAAACTTAATCCTTTTCCATTTGTCATAGACTTTATCTAAAATAGCATATGTCCCATAAATATTATTTCACATACTATTTTTTTCTCAAGCTTCAGAAGCAGATTTGATGAAGACAAAAATATTACTCCTATTTTTTAACATCATTGGCTATGCCCAGTCCATTCACAGTCTTGTTTTACAAACAGTACATGAAAAGGCAACATAGAAGATCAAAGATAAAAACACCATCCACAGGTGTTGAAAGCATATTTTGGAGAAGGGGGGGGGGAAGACAAACAGAAATTTTGAGAAAGGTTTAAATATATGCACTCCTTTTTATGTTGAGAGGGGCTTTAAGATGACAATAGAACTCATGGTGTCTTGGTTTTCTAGCATGATGTCTTAACCACTGCCGACCAAACTGA
>BHFT01027627.1:0-98120 GCA_004320025.1 Laticauda laticaudata
AGAGAGAGGATATGTGTTGTGAGTTAATTTTGTGAGTTTGCCTTGCAAGCAAATTTTGTGTGACAGACTGAGCTAGCCAATGGCAGATAGATGATTTTCTGATGAATCTTGTAATTCTGTGAGCAACTTATCTGCCCGCCTGCTTTGCCTGATTTTGGGTAAAAGTTGCTCTTTTTTAAATAAAAAATTCAATATTTATATAAATATAATATTTACAATACAAGCCCAACCAGCCAGTCACATGACCACCAAGCCACATCCACAAATTGGCCATGCCCACAAACCATTAGTGGTCCCTGGGTCTAAATTATGAGTTTGGTTGGTCCCTGAGGTCCAAAAGGTTTGGCAAACTGTTCTATCCTGTTTCTCCAACAATACGGCCTCCCCAATAGGAAGTCCCAGCATGTTTTATAGGCATGAAATGAAATTAAGCCCCCCCCAATTAAGACCTACATTAAAACATGCAAAATGGGGGGAATGGTGGGGGGCTTGCTGTTAGGAAGTACTTTTGTTGGGCAACACCGGATATGGTGCTGCTCTGTTGACCCGATACGAAGTGCCCCACCAACGCGCGGGTCAACATCCAAGCGTCGCCGCCCGCCCAAAGAATGCAAGGGGGGGGGAAATTAAGTCACCACCGAAAAGACAACCTAGCCATTTTTTCAGGGGCTCAAAAAAAAAATAAGACCCAGCCTTTATTATATGAGAAACACGGGTAGTTTAAAGCAAGGGTTTTCATCAAACTTGGCAAGTTTAAGACTTGTAGACTTCAACTCCCATAATTCCTGAGCTAACATGACTGGAGGAGGAATTCCGGGAGTTGAAGTCCGTAAATCTTAAAGCAGTCAAGTTTGAAGATCCCCGCTCTAAAGCAAAAAAGAAAGAAAAAAAGAGGAATCTGAGCAATGAAAAAGCCTCCAAAATTCAGTATTACTTTATTGCAGAGAGACAGCTGCCAAGCTGAGAAATCTGAAAAGGAGGGTCTCCGGTTGATACTGAACACAGTTATTCCTCAGCCGGCAGATTGCCAAAATTTGGGATTCAGCAACAACTGGAAGCCCCCTCCTCCTCTCCTCCTCCTCCTCCTCTCCATCTCATGCATCCCTGGGCTTCAAAAGGCCCCCTCCCCCGAGCATCACCAGGTCTTGCTGTTTCGGGTCGGGTGGGGAATCTAGGGGACCAGATAAAAACATTCCTGCCCCTGTCAACTTTCAGCAAGGTGAAGCAAGGGCGTCCAGGGTTTGCAGAAACTGTACCCCCCCTCACCCCCAGACCCCGTCCCTCCGGATAGGGGGACCCCCGATTCACCTCGAGCTCTGCATGGAGTTTTGCATCCCCCCCCCCCACCTACCTCTCTCCTTCTCGTCCCCCGCGGTTCTCCTCCAACTTACCGAAGCCCGAGAAACCCATCGTAGCTGCCAGCTCCGGATCCGGTCCTGCCATCTGCTCGGCTTCTGAAAGGAGACCGATACATTCAGCGCTCTTTCCCTGCGAGTCTCTTGCGGAGGAGGGAAGAGAAAGCAACCCGCCTGCCACTCACCGTTCTCCATGGCGGGCTGCTGCACCCCAAACGCAGGTAAAAACTCCGCCGGAGCCACCACAGAAAACCACAGGGAGGAAGCGGCGCTTTGGAAGAAGGAGGCGGCGTCTCCTCGCTTGGGAGAGTATAGAGGCCTCTAGCGGCCGGAGGGGGAAATGACCAGAGAGAGCAAATTCAATTCAATTCAGTTTATTACAGCCCTAGACTAGGGACCAAGACAGAGCGAGTTTAGGGAAGCGATTAAGGCACCAAGGTAGAAGCCGGGAAGCCATCATCAGTCGCTCTCTCTCATCCCTAGGAAGCAGACAACGGCAAATCACTTCGGAGGAAACTGTAGGGATAAGTCCATGTAGTTGCTTTAAAAGAAGTGTCTGTTCACCAATGGAACTCCTGAAAGACCAGGTTAAGGGGGAAAAATATCATCATGGAAAAATATGTCTATGATCACTAGGAGTCAACAACAACTTGATGACATATAATCAATCAAACATAGACTGTGAATGGGTTTGTGTATGAACTTAACAACAATTTCAGCACTAGAGTCAAAACTAGTCAAAACAAGATGGTCTGTGCCACCCTATAGATTTAACAAGACAGCCAGCCTGGTGTCACAAGGTTGTGAATTCTAATCCCATTTTACTTAGGCGATCTTGGACAGGTCAGCCTTTCTCAGCTCTATGAAGGAGGGAATGGCAAATCATTTCTGAAATCTCATGGAAAGCAAATGCTGGGAAGGAGTCAACTCTGTTCATCAGGGATCAGTTAACCTACACAGAGACAGGTCTGAGTCATCCTTGCTCCATCCAGAGAAATGTCTTTTCTGTTTTGTAGAGTAAGTAGGATTAAACTGCAGCACAATGCTACAGGCCTTGATCAAGTCTCATTTGTAATTTCTTGAACATGGCTCAAGATTTTCTTGGCCAGAACAGTGAATGGCCATGAGCTTCTCCTGTATTGTGGACTTCCCAGCTTATTCTGTACTTTCGGGATGTCATGAAGGTCTCCCATTCAAGTACTAATCAGATCTGGCCATGCTTAGCTTCTTCTGCCAGCCAAGGTCAGGTCAGGCAGGTGCTGCACCTGTGGAGATTCTGCAGAATGATGCACACTGAATCAGAGGTGTATGCATATGTGTACTAATTTCTCGAATTTATGTAGTTGCCCATCTCACATACATGACTTATAAGTGAGACCTGCCAGAGATAGTTGTCAAGTATTTGGCATGTTGGAATCAATGCATTCTTTTGAATAAAATACTCAGTAACAAAAATGCCATGTAATTTAAACCAGCATTTCCCAAATCCCAATCCACTTCATGGCTGAAAATAGACAAGCGGTAGTTTTACCACATGCTTAAAATGTATTACATTTGGAAGCATGGGCACTAGAAGTGGGCAAGGGTACAGGTAGTCCTCAACTTATGGCCACAATTGAGCCCAAGATTTCTGTTGTCAATGAGACATTTGTTAAGTAGATTTAGCCCCATTTTATGATTTTTCTTGCCACAGCTGTTAAGTGAATCACTGCAGTTAAGTAAGTAACCTAGTTGTTCAAAGAATCTGGCTTCCCCATTTACTTTGCTTGTCAGAAGGTCGCAAAAGGTGATCACATGACCATTGGGACACAGCAACGGTCATAAATATGAACCAGTTGGATTTCGGTCACATGTTCATGAGGATGCTGCAAAGGTCATAACTGTGAAAAATGGTCATAAGTTACCTTTTTCAGTGCCGTTGTAACTTTGAACGGTCACCGAAAGAACTGTTGTTAAGTCCTGGGCTATCTATTATCTCCACATCTGCACTGAGTCTGCGTGAAGAGGAGCAGTATATTTCCACAAAACTGGGAATGACACTTTTCCCTCTTTTTTCTCCCTTCCCAGCTGCTGTCACTCTTCTGGGCGCCTCGCGCTGCTCCCGGCAAGAAGCAGTCGCGCTCTTCACAAGCCCCGCCCTCAAGTCAGAGTTCAGAGGGAATCCCCTCGCCTCTCTCCGACTCGACAGGCTGGAAGTGTGCGTTTGTGATTCCTCTCTAGGCTTTGCTCCTCTCTGACCAGCCGCCGCGTTGGGCGGGCGGGCGAGCGCGCGCGGGGGTTGCCGGGATTGCCCGCGAGGCGCGCGGTCCCTCAGCGGCTGGCGTTGGCCCTCTTGAGAGGCCGGGATTTTCTCCGCCGCGGCCATGCCGGTAGCTCTGAACCCCGCGGCTGCCCCGGCCCTTCAGGAAGCCCTGGAAAACGCGGGGCGTATTATCGACCGGCAGATCCAGGAAGACCGGTGCTACCCAGACCTCTCGGAGTTGCTGAATGTGCCCGCGCCCGGTGAGGAATGCCTTGTTGGGAAGCGTCGGACTTTCCCTCCTGGGCGACTACAGCGCCCATAATTCTCGCCCGGCATGCATGCTTTTCCGAGGAATCCTGTAATTTTGTGCAAGGCACCCACTTTTTTCTGTCGTACCACCTTTTTTAGTGACCCCCCTTTTCAGGGTCGCACCTCTGACTGCAGTGATTAAATCGCTTTTTTAATTAAATCGTATTGTCAACTCTTACCAACAGCAGTCTCGTCTTGGGGGTCCCTCTCCGAGATTTAATGTAGCTTTGCCAATGGCAGAAGTATAGGTAGCCCTATACTCACTATCACAATTCATCATCATCTTTTAACCCCATAATCCCTTGTGGGGTGGAGTCTGGGCAACTGAATGGAGCTAGCTGGAGTGTTTACTGGCCGGATGCCCTTCCTGTTGCCAATGCAGAGTTTTGTTTAGTAGATATGTTCTCGCTATGCCCAGAGAGAGAAATACTTGCCTCTATCTAGGATGGAACTCACAGCCTCCTGATTGTGAAGCAAGAGTTCCGCCTCTAGGCCATCGCATCACTCGTACTTAACGTCCACAATTGACCTCAAAATGTATGTTGCTAAGTGAAAAGTTTGTTGAGTGAGTTTTGCCCCATTTGACGACTTCTCTTGCCGCGTTTTTGAATGGTTCATTGCATTTGATTCATTGCAGTGAATCATTGCAATTGTTAAGTGAATCTGGCTTCTCTATTGACTTTGCTGGTCAGGAGATTGCAAAAGGGGATCACATGATCTGGGGACATTGCAAACCTTCATAAATATGACTTAAAATAATGTTATTATCACTTTGAATGTACACTAATCAGCATACATTAAAATGAAATTTCGTTGCATACAGCTGAACCAGTTGTCAAGCATCCAAATGTAAATCACATGACTGTGCGGATACTACAACAGTCATAAGTGTGAAAAATGGCCTTAAATCACTATTTTTCAGTCGCCATTGTAACTGAATGGTCACCAAGTGAACTGTAAGTCAAGGACCACCTGTATTCATGCTTTTATGATGGGACATGGGGAGAATAATCTGTCTCTCCTTTGCTGTCACATGACAAAATAGAATGATCCAATGAAACTTAGGAATGGAAAATAGGATATATTAAAAATAAAAGCAGTTAATAAGTACAACTATAAAGCTGAGTAGTCAGGTCTAATTTTTTGGATAACCATAGTCAGGCTGCAAGCTAAAAGTGATTGCAAATATATTGTTTCCAAGACGTTACAGCCTAAAATTTACCAATATGGGAAGGTTTTTAAAACATCATTTCACTTTTAAAAACCAGAAGAATTCAGTTGAATGAAAAGGTTTACATTTGGCTTTGAAAAAGTAAGATACATGTCAGGTAATCCTGTTGGTTATCTTGCAGCCAGCCTGCCATATGTATATGATAGAAATATATTCCAGATTTAAATTTGATATTTTTAATAAGGTAGCCAAGCAGTTTCTCAGCAGATGGCAGTTAATTTGGCTGATCTCGAGATCAGTCATCAGAGTGGTTGGTTGTGTCATCTTTTTTAATCTAAATCCAAGGAAGCTTAGCTGGGGGTAAAATAAGTGTCTTAATAGAATGAGGGAAAATAAATTTAGTCAGTTGAAAGGCAGATTAAAGATTCAGTTCAGGTATGTGTGAATTCCTCTAGCAAAAATGTAACTCTGAGGCATGCAGCCATAAAAGAAATCAAAATATTCCAGTATAAAAACAACAAAACCCACAGTCAAAGCAGGCAAAGACACATTGCTTCCCAAAATAACTCACCTAATTCCTAGTCCCAATGCCTGAAGTAGCATCCAAGTCTTCAAAGATATCAGTGACTGTGGAATCCTTTTAGAACATATATTTGGGCTGATTTTTCAGAAGGATCTTACCTTTTTTTAAAAAAAATATTTCTTGAAAAATTGTGCCCCCCCCCCAACAAATTTCTCTCAGATTTTTCAGAGATAACTTCTTATTAGTAAATAGACAAACAGAAACAAATATCAACCAAAAAATACTTGGAAAATCATTTATGTACTTTATCTCATCAGAGTTACATATCGGTATAGCAGTATTTTTGTTGTGTCTTCTTACTGTTTCTTTTTTCATTCCCCTCAATTACAGGTAGTCCCTCCGTTTCTGGCATGTCAGATATGGATTATCCATTACAGGGGCCTGGCTTCCTTTCCATTCCATGCCTTCCAGAAATAAGTTCAATTCGAAGAGTTCCTTTACCCCATGAACTTGTTGAGCAATTTGGACGTATCCTTATTTTGATATTAGTGAAATGTTATGACAAATTTTTATCTCAAAGATTGAAAAATGTATTAGAAAAGTATATTTTTATTAATTTTGAAGGACTGAGATGTTGGCACTTTTAAAAAATTATAGTAAAGAATAAGGAATTTTGTCCTGTGGATAATTCCCCCTCTCCATTGGAATAGACTTTAAAAATTGCTTTTATTTACATAAATTTGTGCCAGATAATGTTAAAACTTTTAGAAGTTGAACATAAAAAATGTACTTTCAGGTTTGAGTGCCCAGCACAATACTGCAATCTGGATTTATATAATTGCTCTCATCTCTTCTTGTATCAGGCAATATCTTCTAAGTTCCATGTATATATTCCTTAAAACTGGGTACTTCAGATATGCAGTGTAACTGTATGATGGGAGTGTTTCCTGAAATCAGTAGAGCATGGCTGACTATTGATAGTGACATCTTTATGTGGAATTATGAAGATGGGTATGTAGATGAAGAATTTGTATCTTGGAATAAATCCATATTTGTGTACATGTATACACACAGGATATTCGACTCAAAACTGACAGTGATATATATGTGTGATCTGCATAAAAATTAAAATGGTACACTTACCAGTTCCAATTCAGGTTCCTTGAGAAATGTGTCCTACATCTCTTATATTTTAATACAGCTTTCTTGTGTTGCTTTTCGTAGGGGAGATCTTGCTTATTTTGATGGTCTCAGTGAAACCATTCTTGCAGTTGGATTGGTAAAACCAAAAGCAGGTAAACAATTATATAACCAAGCCATCTGGGGACAGAGCAGAGAATGGAGAGTTCTTATTTTTTGAGAGAACAACCCTCTATTTGGTATCTGTAAAAAAAAATTTGAAGTACAGTTTTTGTAGAAATTGTCCTTCATGGATATCTTCATATAAAGCAATTAGGATAACAGCAAACTTCCATGTCTTCTGAACATGGAAGCACAGTTGGCAGAGTATCTTTCATACTGTAAGCATGCTTTTCACATATTTAAAAGTAGCAATGGAATCTTCTAGCCAGAACAGTGTAAAGAAACCATGGATTGTTGGTTTGTGTTTTGTGTGTGTGAGCGTGAAAGGAGGTATTCTCTGGTTTCTGACCAGAGCGAGCCATGTAGTACATTTGGATGAAGTGGAAAACCAGGCTGAACTAATAGGGATAATTCTGCAGTCCTGTCCATGCACAAAAGAAGCCAGCAGCTTCAAGCAAGTATTTCCAAATAAGCCTTAAGCCTTGTTCATGTGAATTTGATAGTACTGTATATATTAACAGAATGGCACAAATTCTTTCAAACAGGCATTTTTCAGTGCATCTCTTCCAATCCTAAAAGTAAACCCTCCCTTCAGGGTTGTGTGTCAGCTTTGTAAGCTTATCCCAGTTGCCTTCTTTACCTGTGTTTCCAAGCAAGGGGGTTAAAAGCATATGTGTATATGGAAGTAGTTGATAGCAAGTTTCTAAGCAGTCATACAAACTTGATTGGTGATCAAAAAAGGCTTTCTAAACACTCCCATGCATTGCAGTATGCCTCTTTTAAAGGAGTTGTATGGTTCTATAAATCAGCCTTATTGAAGATTGACTACAGGGATCTTCCACAGGATAGAAAATTAATAGTTACAAGACTTGCAGTAGTATTTCAGGCCATTAGGTATTATAAAAGTTCCCTTAGTCAAACTAGCATGGTATATGTGAATCCTGATTTTAATTTTATTTAGAGACCACTATTTATAGATTTGGACAATATTTTTGTTAATGAAAAACTGACATATGGACATGTTTTATTTTTATTATTCACAGGAATCTTTCAGCCACATATACGGCACTTGCTGGTTTTAGCTACTCCTGTGGATATAGTAATTTTAGGACTCAGCTATACTACCTTGCAAGCGGGTAGGTTGAAAGTATATCCTTTCTGTATGCCACCTTCAGATGGGCAATCATATAAATTTTATCTCTTGATCGATTGATCCATCCATCATTATAATGTGGAGAAGTACCAGGTTCTGAAGGAGGAACTAAGAGAGCATGTGGAAAGCAAAGGGCAAAGTGGTCCCAGTGATAAGTAGGAACATTCAGAACAGTGATTCCTAATCTGGAAGAATGGCTCCAACAGATTCCAGGGATGCCATCAGAGCTCTGTGTTAGGAACAACTAAGATACTATGCAGAATCCTCAAATTCCCATGCCTCTGGAAGGAGACTGAAGATTAAGGAAGATATATACCACCCACAGGGATGTTTTGGCTTGTTTTGAATTAAATGTTGCCTTTAGCATAGGATAGAAATATGACATGCAAAAATGTGTGTGTTAATACAGGCATTGATCTTAAAATTGTTTCTGCAGACTTAATAGATGATTGGACTAGTCGCCTGAAGTCTCTTCCAGCTCTATGATTTTGTGTTCTAACTTTTCAGTGGGTTACTGAGAGAAAATATGACGTAATAATTTCTAGCACACAGATGAGATTCTTGGTTTTTTTTTTCATAATTGTAGTATCAAGGGGTTTAAACAAACCAAACAATAATTTATTTTGTCTCATCAGGCTCTGGAACCCTCAATGATAGCATGTCTGGTGGAATGCAGCTTCTTCCTGACCCCCTTTACTCACTTCCTACTGATAACACGTATCTGCTGACTATAACCTCTGCTGAAAATGGACGCATTTTTATGGCTGGCAAAGATGGTTGTCTGTATGAAGTTGCTTACCAGGCAAGTCAAGTTTGAAATGGCATTTTTTCAGTTTAAAACCAGGAATCTGCATTTTTAAATATAAGGATCATAAGAGAAAAGGTTGAAGTATTTTTTTTTTAATTTTAGTAATGGACAGTGCGAAGAGATTATCACTAGTAAATTTTTTGGGTTAATGTTTAGAATTTTGTCAACTACAAAGCATTTAGAAGTGTATTTAATATCAATAATTGCTCTAATAGATTTCACAGAGATTAAACTGCTTTTTCTTGCACAAATATTATCACATATACAGAGGTGTAACAAAGTTATTTTTTTTAAAAAAAGAATCTACATCTTCCAACTGGGAAAAAACACTGCTTAAGCAGGGATGACAACCTACTGAGGCTTTGAATAAAAATTCAGTGTCCTTTATCAGTACAAACTTCACAGTTTAAATTCACAAGTATGAAACTTATGCAGAATCCAAAAGAGAAGCATAACACGTAAAGTGTGCAATTCTATTTTGTATACCTTCAAAGAATTTTTGGATTAGCCTTGGTTAAAAGTATTTTGATTTCCCCCCATTTAAAATTATCATTTGCTTTTTGTAACAGTTAGGTTTACTGAATAAATTAATAAAATAATCCACTGATTTGCATACTTGTTTATAGCTAATGAATTTTTATTTTTATAGGCAGAAGCAGGCTGGTTCAGTCAGCGCTGTAGGAAGATCAATCACTCAAAGAGCACCCTTTCTTTTCTTGTTCCATCTTTACTGCAGTTCACATTTTCAGAAGATGGTTGGTGATGAATAATTTATAGCAACAATAAAACATAAGTATATTTGTGTAGACAACACAATAATATGCATGGCCCATCTGGTCCAACTAACCGATTTTATTTTACATCCTAAATTATATATATAACAGTTTCACATTATGTTCGCATTAACAATTCACATTATAAAAAAAACTTTTTTCCAAATCAGCTCTAGGCCTTCAACCAATAATTCTGAATTTTAAAATTAATTTTGTAGATCCCATTGTTCAAATAGCCATTGACAACTCCCGGAACATTTTATATACACGCTCTGAAAAAGGGGTGATACAGGTATGATTTTCAGATATTCTGATTATTTGTGGCTTCTGATGTTACACATTGTCAGCACAGTGCATGTTGTTTTTATGCCTAAATTCCATTGAAAGTAATGCAGAATTGATGGTAGAAATGAATGCATCGTATGCATTTGCTGTAGGCACTTATGTATCGTGATGCTTTTTATATATTTTTATGCTCTTCCCATCTCTTCACCATTCATTTGCAAGACTTGCGTGCAGTACAACAATCCCAGGTTTGCTGTGTCCTTCATCCAGAATGTCCCTTTTCCTTTGGTTTTGTGATTTATTTATTTTTATTGTGCCCATGCTTGTATTTCATTCAAGAACTTCTCATGTGCTTTCCTCCATTGGGCCATGTAGCATGGATACTGCCTTTCTGTTAAGTACAGCATGGAATTAATGTTAGATTGTTTTATTTTAAATCCACTAAAAACAATATAATTAAATTACAGGTTTATGATTTAGGTCCCGATGGCCATGGGATGGTGAGAGTTGCTTCTGTTTCTCAGAATGCTATTGTGTCTGCAGCTGGAAGGGTTGCCAGGTAAATTATGTCACCGAAGAAGCTATACTTAAAGAACCCACCTGTTTTATTTGAGATGATTTTGTTTTTACAAAGTACTTCAGGTGCCCTTTTGATTTTTTTTTAGGACCATCGACCGTTCCGTGTTTAAACCAATAGTGCAGATTGCAGTGATTGAAAATTCTGAGTCTATAGATTGTCAGTTACTGGCAGTCAGTCATGCAGGTAAGAATTCAGTGTCCTATCTTATTTGTCTAGTCGGTGATCATGAAGAATAAAGCATTTATAAGACTTTTACATCCTACTTGGGTTGGTTATTGTAATGGTATGTGGGAATGACCTTGGGAAAATGGCCAAGAAACACTGCCCAGGGAACAGATAAGAAACATCATAGCCTGTAACTGGATAATGGCAGGGCAAGGGACTCAGAGAGGACCCTCCCTAGTTTCTTGGGCTCTCAAGGAAACAACAGAAGGATTGTACTTTCAGACTTACAAGATTTATGTCATCCTTACTAGGTAGACCAGACAGGAAATATGGCCAGATGAGATAATTGTATTTTACTATAATGCCACATTAACACACTCTTGCACAAAGGAAAGATAAGTGGCAAGGCACCCAGAAGAAACATAGAGATACAATGAATTAATTTTGAGAGAGGGGGAAAATATCTAGCAAGACGTGGAGGCAGGAAGCTCTGTTAAAGAAATGGTGCTTAAGCTAAACTGTAGCCATAAAGTAAAGTTCTACAGTGACTATTGGGTATTTCAGCAGAAATCACAAGAATGGCTCCAGCTGTTTAAAGGTCCTATGTTCCAACATCTGTTCACCATATGACTTGGGCCATTCTTGATAATATAAGATATCTTCCTCAGCCTTTCTCTGTAACATCCTACTTTCAGCAAATACAATAATGCAACTTTGATCTTCATCTTTGTGTAATTGATTTCTTTCTTCACTCTGCTACAATCCACATAACAACTGTGTACTTTGTATATTTTAAAGAGTGAAAAATAATTACCTCATTTGTCACAACAGGATGTAGATGCACATTTCATTTCTGCAGTATTAATGTTCTGAAAGCCATTGATTAATGAAATCTCTTTGGCTTACGTATTTCTGTCAAACCTATTAGCATTACAATTGCATATTTTTTCCTGTAGGTGTACGGATGTATTTTAGTGTATGTCCATTTAAGCATCCTTTTGCTCGCCCTTCAACTTTAACGTTGATTCATATCCGCCTACCTCCTGGATTTTCTGCAGCTTCTAATGTGGAAAAGCCATCAAAGGTTCACCGAGCTTTATATAGCAAAGGTACATTTTGTAGATGGCAAATGTTCATTTTGTAAATAAGTGGAGCAAGAATGAATAACATTTGAAGGATGGGACCACATATAGCCTCCTGACCCTCTTAAGACTATAGACATAGGAATGTGTAAAATATTCCATGCACAAACCATAGAAAGCATGGAAAACTAGTTTCCTGTGGTCTTTGTCCAAACTAAAATCTTTGACCCAGATATGTGCCTGGGACAAAGGTTTTGGGGCAAAGCGAGAACAGAAAAAAGCCCAGAATATTGATGGCATGGGGGTAGAAAAACCTAAAGAAGTCACTGGAAGGCTGGAGAGGGGAGGGCAGTGTAGACTAGTTGCTTCAATATGATGCTTTTGGGCTTCAGTGGGGATGGTGAAGTAGGTCTCCTCTTCCTACAAGAATTTTTTGAAGAAAAAGAAACTTCCTAAAAGAAACATTTTTTGGTCTAAATCCAGAACAATTCAAGTTTTTGTCTTGCTTCTCTGCTTGGCAGAAACACAGTTCTTTTGATTTGAATCTGAAAAAAAATGTGTTTCTCATTACATGAGCACCTATAAACAAGAAGCTTTCGGGCACATCTTTGAAAGTTGTGGAGCTAAACTTTTTAAGTTTCTTTTTAAATGTATGCCTGTTTAGTATTTTAGGGTTAGGGTTAGAGCATAAAATTGTGGAGTGAGAACAGACCATCTTTGGATGCAAAATATTTCCACTTCCCAAATAGACATTTAGCAGGAAAGTAGTTGCTCAGTTATGTGAATTTAGATTGCTTGGGGGTGGGATCAAGGTTTTCCATTTCAATTTTTGAAATGTTGGGGAGAAAACATGATATGTATCGAATAACCCTTGAGTAACAAGGATATGCACATGGAAACGTTTATGAGAGTAGTTGTGAATAATTATTCAGCCACACACAGATACACTAAATTGAGTTAAAGTTTACTTTAAGAAATAGCACAGTCCAATAAACGATCCAGGTCATACATGTTTAACAGTCCAAAGAATATCCAATTACAAAGTTGTCTTACTGACTGCCTTTGTCATTTACAGTCAATGAAGATATCAAAGTATAAGCACAGCATAAATACAACAGAACCCTAGATAGCAACAGAATGTGAGAGAGTGAGCAAGCTATGATCTCTAGCTCCCTGTTATGGCAATTCGCAATACAATAAACCAAATCGGAATCAGTACAGTGGTTTTTTCTTAAAGCTACAAACATACATTGTTGGTTTATATATTGTCAACCCAACTAATTGGTGGACAGATTCCTAACAAAACCCCTGAAAATCAGATAAAAATTTGGAGCAGAGGGTACATGTCACAGGTTACCAATCCCTGTAAAGTAGTTCTTTTGTCTTAGAAAGATAAAATTTAATTTCAGTATTTGACTCTACCATATTCTGAGAAATTAAATAGATGAAGTCACAATAAAAAATGCCAAAATCCTTATATACACATACAGGTCTATTCAAATGTTTCTTTTCAGTGCAAACAGCATTATGGAAAGTATGGAAAAGAATAATAGGCAGGAGAGAAGGGGTATACAAGGAAATCTTATTAAAAGTAAACCCATTCACATCTCTATACCTCCCTGTTCTTGGAAACATATTTCCACGGTATCCATGTATCACTTCATGTATTAGTTTTTGTAAAAGAATGTTGTGTTGACCTTGAAGAATGAAGCTGTTAAAAAAAGATTATGCTATCCTGAGATGGACTTCTTATAAGATGGGACAGAAAGCAACTTGAACAAGTGTTCAGGATTCTGTTTTTCAGGTTACCATAAGAGCATTCTTTAAATGCTTGCTGGCCTGCTTCTTGACCTGGCTTACTGTACTTTAGAGGACTGGCATCAACCTTTAAAAAAAAATTTAGGCTATTGAAAAAACAGCCTTTATTTATTTACTTGGTCCCATTGCCATTTCTTTCCTCTTGATGACCAAATCAAACTGGATAATTAACTTAGTAATTAGAGGGATATTAAATACTACCTTCACATAGTACGGTAGATTCCTCTTTTTCCAATGTAAAACTAAATATTATTTTTCTGCCAGGTATTCTCCTAATGGCTGCTTCAGAAAATGAAGATAATGATATCCTGTGGTGTATTAATCATGATTCTTTCCCTTTCCAAAAACCAATGATGGAAACCCAGGTAATTTTTCCTTGTGGGCATCATTGTTGTTTTGAAAGCAGCATTTGTAACAGAATTTACATTTTCTTTCATCTTGATTTTTATTAATTTGGTTGTTCATTTAAGTTTTTGTGCTGCTCAAATTCATTGCCACCTTTTTGACATTAACTTTCTTCCAGTGCAGTTGCCACATTCCAGATTATGAACAGCTCTGCTCATTGCTAATACTAGTGTGTGTGTCTGTGTGATTGTTGACATTTTGTTTCAGACAAAAACAGCTGTCGATGGGCATTCTTGGGCACTTGCTGCTATAGATGAACAAAATGTTCCTAAGATTGTGACACCACTGAACAAAGAATTCATTCCAGTAACAGATTATCCAATAGTTGTGCAACAACATATGTTACCACCAAAGAAATTTGTTCTGCTGTCAGCACAGGTAGGCATGTGTGCCTATTACATATGTTATAAAAGGCTAAGATGTAAAGTTCAATAGTAAGAAATGAAACACTGGTCCTCCATAGAATCACTTTCAGAATCACTTAATCTCATTATTTAGAACGCACAATTCCATAGTGATTGTTGATCCAATATGGAATTGTTTTGACATTTTCCATTTTGCTTAATTGAAATGCAATAGGAAGAAATAGTGTTATTTTTAAGAACTCATCCACATTATCAGTTTTCTGAAGGATCACCCTACTTTTGTTTTAAATATATATAAAATGATTGACAGTCTGGTGGAATCATCTCTTCTATTCATGCTTTCAGGTCTTTTTTCAATCTCTATGGCTTCTCTGATGATTCTGTGGGTTGGGGTTTTTCTATAGTGGACTAGAGTTTTAGTGCCATTTGACACCTGTTGGTTTTCATGTGTTGGACTAGTTGAGGAGGTGTGTTTCCAGCTTTTTTTAACTTGCATTTTGGTGTTATCTAGGCGGGTACTTCTATTGGTCCTGTCCAATGTATGTGGCCGGCGCCTCCACTAGTCCAACCACATGAAACACAGTCACAACATAACTCTTCAAGTGGACCAAACCCTAGCCATATAAGAAAACCCAAGCCACAGAATCATCAGAGAAGCCATAGAGATTGAAAAAAAAAGACCTGAAAGCATGAATAGAAGAGATGATTCCACCAGATTGTCAATCATTTGGCACCTGCACTCCTCAATAGAAAGATCTCCACAACCACAAGACCAGGCAGCACCTGGGCACAAACCAGACTCCCTCTGATACCCTCCCAGCTGAACACACCACCAACTAGGCCACGCCAAATGAAACCAAGCTTCCTAATAAATAATAGCCGTCCTTTCAACACGAAGCCAAGCTGCAGCTGAAGCCTCCAATATAGGAACAGATCAGTGTTGCCAGCCAATCAAAGCCACACAAACCAGACAGGAAGAAACCAGAAACACCAATCAAACAAACTCCAAGAACAATAAACACAGACCAAGTCTCCCAACCAATCAGGATGTAAAAAAAAAAACATCCTGGGACAGCAGGAGGCTAGCCTCAAATTTAAAACTAACGGCTGTGATAGCCTGATCCACATACGAACTCAATATAGAAGCCTGATGATGGCAGATGAGATTCTGCTGAAACGTTGCTACAACTTTTAAAGCACTCCAATGACGTGGGATAATACCCGAAGGAAGCTGAACAGCACATACATACATACATGCATGCATACATACATACATACATACATACATACATACATACATATTATCCTTTGGAAGGCTTTTTAGATTTTTAAAGATCTTGAATATTTTCTGAAAATTTTCTGAAATTTAAGAAAATGTCCTTGAGTTTCACAAATTTCTCAAGAAGTTGCAAATTATCAGATCCTTCAATGTAATAGCTGTTGCTTGATAGTTAGCTATTTAGGATACAATAGATGCAAAATAAAGATAATAAACTCAAAACAAATGTTTAACTTATAAGAATTAGATTTGGGCTTTGTAACTCTGTACATGTTCCTCAATTGCATAGGATTGGGGAAAGATTAGAAGTATATGCCTACAAATAGACATAAGAAGTATGTGTATGTAGTGTCAGTAATTTAGCTTCAAAGTGTTAGGTATTATAGCTGCATGTTTTAGTATTAGATTCAAGTTGACCTGTATTGATGTGGGGAATGTTCCTGCTGCACTCATTATTATCCAGTTTTGTAAAATGGAATTATGAGCTGCCTAACTTTTCTGAAATTGAGTAAGAATTGTAAAAACGTTGTATAAATTTTCAACCATTTGCTACTTTTGTTTTCCGTTAGGGGAGTTTTATATTTCATAAACTCAGACCAGTGGATCAGCTAAGACATCTCTTTGTGTGCAATGCAGGAGGGGATGGAGAAGATATTGAAAGATTTTTTAAACTTCATCCAGTAAGAATTCTTAACTTTCTTTCTTAGCTGATTCGCACCTCATTGTTAATTGTTCACAAGAACTTGTGTTCTGTCCTAGGTCTTAACATTTCGCATTTATCTGATATTTGATACTGTAGCTGGTTTAGTAATCATAGTTGTGACCTTCAGTCCTAAATAGCTAACTTGGTTATTGTATCTTTACCCACTAAAACATTAAATGTCCAGTAGCTTTCACTAATCATTAAGCCATACAGATGTCTTAATGTATGTGATTTGCATGTACAGAAGCTATGAATTGTGATTTATAGACTACAGTGGTTGGTTTATGTATTTATACATATCAAATCAATAAGTGACTGAAGTCACAAAATAATGAAAAAAATATGTTCCGTAAAGCAAGAGAGTGTTTTAGCAGAGCTCAGTTTGTTCCTATAATATAAAACCTGGGCTTGCTCTGAGAATATGGATTTTAATTCACCACGATATACAAGATTATAAATAGTTTTATGTTTTCCACAATATTTGTAGTTTACAAGCCCAGTTCAATATCACATTTGTTATTAAAGAAAATAATCCTATTTTACCACAATAGTGACCAGCTAAATGCTTCTTACAAGATTGGAGATGAATATTAGTCTACTCTGTAGACTTAATTTAGCTGTCCAAAGCATGGCATTTAATTCTCTATAGATTCATTCATTTTTATCCCAATATATCACAATTATAATAAAATATTTTATGAAATATGTTGCATTGCTAGATAAACAACCAGGTAACTTTACAAATTTTAATAAGAATCCTATTATTTATACTACTGATGAGAAAAGTTTCAGTTTCCACTCCAATGTCATTGAGTCCCACTGAAGTCATTTGGAATTAAAATGTACAGATTATTTTTGTTGTTTAAACTTATGTGCAGCCTAAATGTCAACAACTCTGGGCAGCTTACAATAATCAAAGTAATTAAAATAAAATCAATACAAGATGAAGATGAAAAATAACAAGTGTAATGAACCCAAGGGCTGTCGTTCTTCCTCACCAAACGCTTGAGTGTAGCTATTTCTTACTAACCAAAATGCCTCTTAATTCTTACCATAACTATTGTGTAAAGATAGATCTATCATTTTACCTTATTATTTACTGGTGATTTTTGCAGGTAGAACAAGCTTGTGCTACTTGCCTAATCCTTGCCTGCTCTTCTGCTGCTTGTGATCGAGAAGTATCTGGCTGGGCTACTCGAGCATTTTTCAGGTAAAAATAGTTCATATTTGCAGTAGAACAGGAGATGATAGTTAATCTCTTGTTATCACAACAAAATTGGATTGCTTTGAATTTTAGCTGGAGTATATCACATTTTGTTGTTTTTTTAATAGCTTCCTCATGCTATATTTTTCTTTTTGGGTACTCTTCTCAGGGAACTGGGGGCTGTTTTGTTGGAGGCCCACTGTTAGTTAATTCCAGAGCTATATATAATAAGTTCAAATGCTTCTAAAACTTGGTGAAGGAAGCAAAGGCATGCGTAACATGAATCAGCAAACAGAATGGGAGAGGGTGGGGAAGTATTTCTCATTTTGGTGTGCTTCTGCTATCATGACACTGATCTGGGAAGGTAGTGGTGATGATCCCTTGTGATAGCCATACCAGGCATCCTGCTCTACAGATGGCAAGTGTCTGTACCCAAGTAAGTTGAGGCTGTTGCTGATACATCTGTACTTCTTAATACCATTAAAGGATTAATCTTGTATTCTCCTGAGCCTTCCACTCAGTATGGGAATCTAGTATGGCTCAGAAATTGATTATCTCCATGGCAGCTATGGATTTTTCCCAATGCAGACTGGTCCCCAATAATACCTGCTTTCACTGGATCACAGTGTTTAGTTCAAAACAGATAAGAGTGTGATCTGAAGGATATGAATATCAGATCTTCATCATTGCTACATAGTCTACCTATAGCTACTCAACACTACTCATCAGTATAGATTGGGGACTGATTAAAATGGTCCACTTGAGATGTCTAAGGGATCTGGCCCAGTTTCCAGCAAATCCTTGGGTTGTTGTTTTTTTTTCCTCCGGTCAGTAAACCAGGCAATTATGCTACTGCCTTTCATCTCTGAAATATGAAGGTTTTCTAATCTGCTTTTTGATTTAACTGTATCATATTTGTTTCATTTTAATGCTGCTAAAAAATCTGGAAATAGATTGCAGTATTATGAGTTTTCATCTAAACAATTACAGATATGGTGGTGAAGCACAAATGCGGTTCCCTTCTAGTCTGCCACCTCCAAGCAATGTTGGGACCACGTTAGGTTCCCCTCTTTTACCTGGTAAGTTTATGTTGTGCCTGTTTATTCCTTGTTGGGAGCATTTTCTATTTTTAAGTATTATTTTACAGCAACTTGTTCTTATTCTCTTTTTAAGTATTAGTAGTGCTTGATTTCAGAATCTATTCTTATTCGGTTTTGAAAAAAGGGATGAATTTTCTATGGTACCATCTTTAAAAAAAAAAGAAGTAGGCAAATGCTTGTTTTGGCAAGAAAAACTGAAGCTTAAATTCGTTTCTCTCTTTTCTCTCTCAAACATGTCTCTGCTTGTATACCTTCTCCATTTAAAGCCCCTGTCACACTGCACCAACGGATGCAAAGAGGATGTAAAACGGACAAAAAAGCTTGCCATCCGTTAGTAAACGCGATGTACTCACTGCCTCCGTTTTGCTTCCTCTCTATCCGTCCAGCATCCGTTTATGGACGTTTTCATCCGCTCAGAAAGTTTGAGCTGCTCAAAACTTTTGTGCGGAAAAATGTATCCAATTCGTCCATTCTGATCCGTTACGCACCCGTTCTGCATCCGCTATATCTCGCAAGCATCCGCTGTGCATCCGCGCCAACTCGCATCTACTCGATGCAGGGGGAAGCGGAAACGGATGCAGAACGGATGCAGCACGGAAACAAAGCGTTTAAAACGGAAAAAATGTTCGCAGAGGGGACCTATCTCGGTATTAAGGATTCTAGAGGATGCCTAGAGGATGCCTAGAGGATGCAAAGGGACACCTATTACTGCCTTATAAAAAGGGGAGCAACACATCTGGATCTCACTTTCAGAAACAGCAGCCCTGCTGCAGACCTCTGCAGCCTTCATCTGACTCTTGCTCTTCCACAGCATCCAGTCATGCCACCTGGATCGTAACACAGTCCTTGGCCAGCCACCATCCTTCTGCAAACAGTGCGAAGCCATCTACAGGTCTGTGAATTCTTACTATGGGAAGAAAAAGAGGCGGCCAAGAAGCGTCTGGCGTACGAAGATGGTTCGCCAGAAGAGCAGAGGACTGACGTACAACAAGCTGATGGTGGAGCTCAAAGGAACGAAGACACTCGGGCATTCCAGAAATTCATGAGGATGCCTCCAGCCATGTTTGACGAAACTTGTGCAGCGGCTACACCCAGGTTGACCAAGGCAAACACCAACTTCCGGCCAGCCTGGACCCGGGGCTCAAGGTGGCACTAACTCTGCGCCACCTGGCCTCAGGGACCACCTACAGGAGCATGCAGTACGGCTGGAGGGTGCCACACAACACCATCAGCATTGGTGTCAGAGAAGTGGTGCAGGCCATCATCGAAGAATACGAGGAGCTCCTCCAGTGCTCCTCCACTGAAGAAGGATGAAGAAGTTGCAGAGCTGAGGGTATCAGAAGTGGAACTTCCCCCACACCGTTGAGCCCATAGATTGGGCAAGCACGTGCCTGCCAAAGCTCCAGCAAGTCGGGGTCCACTTATTTCAATTACAAGGGCTTCTTCAGCATTCATCCTCTTCGCCATGGTCGATGCTGACTACAAGTTCATGTACATCGATGCTTCAGCAACGGCTCATCTTCAGATGCCCAGGTATACAACGCCATCACCTCAAGGAGAGCTGGAACGCAATCTCTATCGTGGGCTTCCCAGATCCAGAAGCCCTGCCCAACGACACACAAGATGTGCCCTACTTCATTGTGGGGGATGACGCCTTCTCCCTCACAACCTACCTCATGAAGCCCTTACACCCTCCAAATACCTCACCCATGAAGAAGATCTTCAACTACAGGCTGTCCAGGGCAAGCGCGGGTGGTGAGAACGCCTTTGGCATCCTGCCAACAGTTCCAGTACTTTCTCACCACCATCAGTATCGCCCAGAGACCGTGAGAGGATCATGGAAGGTTTGCTGCATCCTGCACAATCTCATGTGCACCCTCTACCCAGTCTTCCAGAACAGGCTCGTGGACCTCCAACAAGCAATGGGAACATGGAGCCTGGGAATAGAGGCAAGGGCGAAACCTGATCGACACTGAGGATGTGCAAGGCCCCAACAGAGCCTTCACGTGAAGAGAAGCAGCAGCGCAACCTCCTGAAACACTGGTGCAACTCCCCAGCTGGAGCAGTGGAGTGCAAGACAGGATGATAGATGTTTAATGGATGCTTCCTTCAGCCTGTCTCATCACACTGATGAGATTGGGCCAATGTTATGTGTGGGCCTACAATGAAACATGGCATTTAATAAAAGAGTTGTGTTTATGTTGACATGTGTGGATCAATGCTTACATTGTTATTGATAAATAAAAGGGCCAAAGTGTGGCACCTGGAGGGTGGACCATACAGTTCCCACTTGCTTGCACTGGAGGTTTATCTATCCCACAGCTATTACCCATCCCACATGTATCCTAACCCATCCCACTGCTATCTTAACCCATCCCACAAGCATGCAAAGGCTTAAACCATTTCTAAAAGTTTCCACCAAGACTTTATTAAAAAAAAAAAGAAACGAAGCAAGTGTATGAATCAAAAATAGACTTTACTAACAAGAAGCTATAAAACAAAAATGAGGTCTCTGGCACTCCTCTTGCGTCGCTCAGTCTCAGGGTGTGAAGGGTCCAGGTGCTGTGAGGTGGCTGGTGCTGGAGTGCTTTCATCAGCTCCTCCAAAAGCAGAAGCAGCAGAAGCCCCAGCCCAGAAGAACGAGCCCGTGCTGCAGAAGCCCAGCAGAACCCAGGTGAGGGCCAGGGGCGGGATGGTAGCCCTGTCCCTCTTGCAAGGCTGGCAGCAGATGGCTGAAGGCTTGCTGTGCTTCAGCATGGCTGTGGGTTGCTCGGCTGGCAGGGAGGCTGGCAGGACCAAGCTGACAGGAAGGCTGGCAGGGAGGCAGGCACCAAGGCTGGCAGGAAGGCAGGCAGCCTGGCAGGAATGGCTGGCAAGGCAGGCAGGCACCAAGGCTTGCAGGCAGACTGGCATGCAGCAAGGCTGCAGCAGGCACAGCAAGGCTGGCAGGGAGCTGGCACCAAGGCTTGCAGGCAGACATGCAGGCAGGACAGCAAGGCAGTCGATGTGTCTGGAAGCATGTCTTTCCTCTGAATGTGACCTGCTTCCGAGCTGCTTCCGTTATATCCACGGGCTGAACGCAATGCAATCCTCCCCGCATTGTGCAAAATTAACGCTCGGCTATCCGCTAAGGCTTCCGCTGTGCATCCGCTTCATCCGCTTGTGCATCCGTTCTGCATTCCGCTAGCCGATTCCGCTCGTCCTTGTTCCGCTTTGCTGCGCTCCCCCGGAAGCCTTGCGGATGTCCATCCGCCTCCAATCTACTTCCATCCGCTAGGCTTCTGTTCCGCATCCGCTTTCCATCCGCTCTGCGTTCTCCCCGCGTCCGTTCCTTTCCGTGTTATCCGTTCTGGTTATGCAAATTTTTGCCCCTTCTTCTGAGAGCGGATAACAACGGATGGAACATTTTTCTCGTCCGTTGTGTCCGTTTTGCATCCGTTGGGCAGTGTGACGGCCTTAAGCATTGAAAAAGGAAAAGCAATCAGTAGATTTGTACAAATCGAATTTTCCTCTTCATTTCTGTTTCTTTCCTACATGCAGTGCAAAGATAGATTTTTTTCCTGCTGTCCTTACTTTTGGCATCTCCTTAAACTTTAAAAACACTCTCCAGGAACAATTCTTTCATGGTGCCCATTTGGGTATGAGAAGGAATGAATAGTTTTCTCAAAAGAGAATATTGTTTTTCAAAAATTTCATAATCTTAGGGTATATCTCCTAAAATTTATTTGAGTTACATTCATATGTCTGACAGAAAGTGGTTTCCTTGTGATTTTTATGCATTAGGTTCACCTCTGCCTGCTGGTAGTCCCTACTCTAATCCAAGCTTTTTAGCAACACCCACACAAGGTATTTTCTTTTCTTTTTCAATAACTTATTTCAGTTATTGAAACATATTACATAATATATAACAGCATATAATTAAGATTAAACTGCACCATTAAATAATGGGTTAATATTTCAGGTTTGCAGCCTCCTACCATGTCCACTCCAGTATACACTGCAGGTGGTCACATGACTCAGCCTGGCGCTTCAATCAGTGGAATGGTGTGCCCTGAGATAGTGTATTCTGGAAAGCACAACGGTGTCTGCTTATACTTTTCCCGAATAATAGGGTGAGTATGTTTTTCTTCGAATTCAAATGCCTATCAGGGATATGCAAAACTCACTCTTCCAGGACAGAACATTCTACCAGTAGCAGAACTTTGTGTTTTTCATCTAGATTATATTGATCTGGCTGTTCTAAGGATGGTCTGCTAGTTTTCCAGAAATATATCTTTCAGGCATCCAGAAACTGTCCGTTGCAAATCAATAACTCCAAGACAGGCATAATCTCCAATTGATTTATTAGGAACAACCCTGGTAACGTCTGTGAAATTTCAAAACTGAAATCATTCCCAGAGCTTCCCACAAATTCCACTCTATCTCCTCCCACTTTACCACACTTCATTAATCACGAGAACCAATTACTTTGCAGCTAAATTTTCTAATGGGACAACTACTTCACTCCCCCCCCCAACATTCTTCACACAACATTCTTGTTGGCAGCTATGAATTCCATAGCTGACAATATCTAGTTTGTGGCATTCCAGGTGTGGAAGAGTGTTTCCCTGAAACAGTGAGTTTTGCAGACAGTGCACAGCCTAACCGGATTGTTTCGTCGTAGTTACAGTTTGTGGTACCAATCTACCTTCCACTAGCCATATTTAAGTTAAAGGATGATGGAAGCACATAATAAAGTCTGTTTTAGTTAAAAGCATAAATTCCCAGTCTTCCCAAGGCTGTGCAGGGAGAACATGGCCCAAAGAGTCATGACAGTATGTCGTAGATAGATTAAATTATTTTTGGCTATTATATGTGTATTGGCTCACTGTACCTTAATGAAAAAAATGCTGAAGATAACATTATTTTTCTGTTTTGGGGGAAAAAAAAACTTAACAGTTTTGTACATTTGTACATTTTTTTTGTACTGTGCAAAATATCTTATGGCAAAAGTTTCAATATGTTACTCTGATATGGTAAAAAAATGAATTATCCTAATATGATTTTAATATTTCAATTATAATAGTTCATTGATATGGTGTGAAGAAAATCCAAGTTTTGCTTAGTTGTTGTTAGGACACAAATTGCCCAGGATGGGCAGAGGCAGGTTATGGTAGAATCCTTTATTGCCCTGTTAAACTCCACAACAACAGCCCTACAATGGCTATTAAGATTGCACCCCACACTTTCCAGAAGGCAACCACCCACATTCCAACAAATAAAAAACAATGATCAAAAAGACCAATTTGGAAAGGCAAACAAGAAGTCCAAAAATGAGGGACAAGTTCATGGGGCAAATATTCAGAATCGAGGTCCATAAGGCAAGGCAAGTCCATGAGGCAAAAGACAAATTCACAAGGCACGACACAGGCAGAAACAAGAATCAAGGCTGAGTTTTTTCCAATGATGGTAAACAATGGTAAATGATGGCTAAATGATGGTAGGCTTTACAACAACATCACTTGGTGACAGAAATTACAGTCCCAATTGCCTGTCTAATTTAAATACTACCTGTAATATATAATTATGCCTATGGATTTGGTAATGAAAGAGGAACTAGTGCATATATATTACAAATTAGTTACCTTTTGAAGTAAAAAAATTAAAAGGGGGGCGGACCCAAGCCCATATTATAGTGTAAGAAATTTGTAAATTTTGAAAAAACTTTCAAATGAAAAACTGCCAAATACATATGCAGAATTTGTTATAGATGAAAGCATGAGTGGTTTTAATGCAAGTATTTGGAAAAAAGCATATATTTTATATATTACATATAAAATAAACTTGTCTGTGTTGTTGGGTTGGTATACATAACATGAAAATTTTCAAAGTAGATTTTTAACAGCATTAAAAGGTGACTTTCCTGCTTTCCAGAAACATTTGGGATGGAAGTATAGTTGTGGAAAGAGTTTTCAAGAGTGGCAGTCGAGAAGTTGTAGCGGTAAGTGACGATGGGCATTAATGCATGCTTCTCAGAATTTTTAGTAAGGATTTTAATTGTGATATGCAAAATGTTTTCAACTTTATATCAGCTTGATCACAGTCACTTTAATTGATAGCAGGTGTGCACTGACTAGTTTGAATGTGATTGGTTAATTCTGAACCACAGTCACATCCCTTCTTATAAGAGTGTGTGAATACTCATGCAACTACATTATTCTAATTTATTATTTTTCCCCCACAAAACAATTTTAGTTTGTTTTTCAGTTGAATTGTTCAGCTTATATGTTATATTTAAAGATGGAAAGAATTCTGAAGTGATTTATCTTGGTCTGGGTTTTGGATTTTTACATCTCAAAAACAGAGAGTGTCTAGACTTTCTATATCCACTGTATATTAAAGGCCCTGTCTGGAAAAAGCAGAAGGGTATGTTTATTTGTGGCATGGCCTGCTGAAGGTGGCTCTTTGAGAGCCCAATGGTATGGGACCAAGGGAATGGAAACAGGAGTAATTTGGGCCTAAACCTTTGCCTTTCTCTCCCTCATTTAGGTTGAAAGTAGTGTTCCCCCACAACTATTAGAATCAGTGCTACAGGAATTAAAAGGGCTGCAGGAATTTTTGGACAGGAATTCCCATTTTGCCACAATAGGATCTCTTAGAAATTCCAGGTAGGATGATTTTCATTCATAACAATAGATTTTAAAACAAATCATTGGAGGTATTGTTTTTTTTAATTAGTTTTCAATAAACAAACATGCACAAACAAAACACAAAACATAAAACTTCTTTTTGGAAAGTGGCTTAGTCCCGGGTTACATCTTTTTATGCAGACATAAATTCAAAATTCATGCTCACTTTATCCGCATTTCATATCTTATTTACCATTCTACATTTTCTTATATAGCTTCTCCTCTCTTTATACTCTCTTAATTCTATTTTTATTTATTTCCATCTCAGATTTAAATCTCATTGTGTATATTTCTTTTTTCTGTTTTATTCAATTTTTTGTTATCTTTTCTCATTAACACAAAATTTCTCCTGTAACACACTGATTGAAGTATGATCTTTTAAATCTTTCCCCTAAATTTAACACTTATATACTTAAAATATAATGTAAATACTTATATATTTTTGTTTTTTAAGTTTTCGCGGTACTTACATGTGTGTGTTCAGCTTCCTTCGGGTATTATCCCACATCACTGTAGTGCTTTTAAAGTTGTAGCAACGTTTCAGCAGAATCTCATCTGCCATCATCAGGCTTCTGTATATTTTTTATATACTAGATAAGTATATAAATATTATATATATTTTTATATATAAGATAAGTATACTTATATACTTATATAATTTAACATATATATATACTTTTCATTCTGATTCTGCTTAGTACATTCTAAGCTACTTACTATATTATAAAATAAAAAAAGATAATAAGTTTATAATATAATTTAAAACAATAATCCATAGCAAATTAAACTCTATTATTAAATCCAGTTTTCTAACATTATTTTAGATATAAATACAATATAATCTTATGTACTTTTGCAAAGTCTCTTTTTTTAATCATATTTTTACCCACATTTCTGAATATCTCATGAACACAAAGTTTCTCCTGTAATCACAGATTGAAATATAACGCCTTTAAATCTTTCCCCTAAATTTAACACTTAAAATAACATATACTTTTCATTCTGATTCTACTTAGTACATTCTGAAGCTACTTACTATATTATAAAAAGAAATAATAAGTTTATAATATATTAAAACAATAATCCATAGTAAATTAAACTGTATTATTTAAATCCAATTTTCTAACATTATTTCAAATATAAATACAATACAAGCTTGTGTACTTTTCTTTTTTAATCATATTTTTACCCCACTATCACTAAATAGATCTGTTTCTTTACATCTTGTTTTAAACCTTTGTAACTTCTCTTCCCTTTTTCCTTTCTTTTCCTCTCCAATCCTGCCTTTACCCCTTGTCTCCTAGTATATCTTTTGTCTGTTCTATTTCAATTTTCTATTATCTCTTTTCTCATTAACTCAAAATTTCTCCTGTAATCACAGATTGAAGTATGACAACCTTTAAATCTTTCCCCTAAATTTAACACTTAAATAATACATACTTTTCATTCTGATTCTACTTAGTAAATTCTGAAGCTACTTACTATATTATAAAATAGAAAAGAAAATAAGTTTATATATAATTAAAACAATAATCCATAGTAAATTAAGCTGTATTATTAAATCTAATTTTCTAACATTATTTTCAAATATAAATGCAACATACAATCTTATGAAACTTTGCAGAATCTCTTTTTTAATCGTATTTTTACTCACTATCTCTGAATAGATCTTGTTTCTTCACATCTTGTTTTAAAACCTTTGTAACTTCTCTCTTCCTTTTCCCCTTCCTTTCTTCTCCAATCCTGTTTTTTACCCCTTGTCTCTTAATCTCCACCTTCTTAATCTCCACCTTCTTCTGTATTTCTCTTTTCTGTTGCTTTCTGACATTGTATCAATTTTTCACCTTATTTTTCCTTTTTTGGTTGTTTTTTTAATCTAAAATTCTCCATTCTCTTTCTCCTCTTTCCCTTTTCTTCCCTGACTAAAGTTGTTTGTTATTAAAGATGGCTTCTTCTTCATCCCAATCTTCTTGTTCTTGTAGTTTCTGGTAGGTATAAATTGCCATTTCTAAAAAATGGAAAACAGATCCAGAAGAGCCCTTCTCTTTTTGATTCTCTTCTTTTAGCTTTTTAAATTCAATTTTCAGTTCATCAAACAAGTAGTGCCATTGTAAAAAGTTTTTTAGACAACCCAAATATTTTTAGTCTTTCAAATAATAATTTCCAAAAGTCCCAAAGTCACCAAGCAATCCAAATACACACAGTCTGTTTCATTTAGCACTTTCTTCTTTTTATATTTTCTCTTCCTGGTGTTATAGTTCAGTTATAAAAGCTCCAGTTAAAATATATCTTTTAGAAGTTTTGTTACAGTTTCGCTCTAATCTTATAAATTCCAAGCAGTATTGTTTTTAACTGTTCTATTTAATGATATTTCTGTTTCTGAAGCTGATTTGGTTTCAAAGTTACCAAAGTTTGATAACAAACTTTTCAAATGGATTTATACATTTTAGTGCTGGCTGTAATTACAATATACTGATTCTGATAAATATTTCTGTGCAGTTTGAAGAGCGAACAGAACAAGCTTGGTTCTTGCTGTTTGCTAGTTTTGCTGATCAGCACTTGGTGTAGAAGGGTTGTAGGGATGAAAACTGCCCCAACCACTCATTTTCAACATTTGTTGGCAATGATACTGACATCATTCCTAGCCAGCGTGGCCATTGGAATGTTAACCTATGTCTGCTCCGTTTACAATTTTAGCATGCTGTTTACATGGTTGCATTTGTTTTCTTTACAAAGTTTCATCAACCCAGCTACCCTGCAGCAGCGTTTACTTGGAGTGATGCAGTATGAGATTGGAAGCTCTCAACAAATGCAGCAAGAAATTCAGAGGAAGTTTCATGGTAAACTTTGGTTTTACCATATATTTTTGTTAGGGGAAAAAGGTTATGAGAAAATAATCTTTCTTGCCTCAATGAAAAATAGTTTGTTTTCTAAAAAATTGATACTTAGAGAAGAAATGGTCTTTTCCAAAAGAGATTGAGCTCATAATATTTAGTGAAGTCAACATATCAACGGATAATAAGGCACATATAACAACTCTTGTACATGAGCTGCACTAGTTATTACTGTGTTTCGGGTGCAATTCAAACCCCTACATGGCTTGGGACCAGGGTGCTTGAGGAATTGCCTTTTTTCCAGAGTCTATCTGTCCAACCTGGTCAAATAGAATGGGCATTCTGCAGATCCCATCAGGCAAAGAATGTTGGCTGGTGGGGACTAGAAGCTGAGTTTTTTTCAGAGCAGAGGTCCCTGCTTTGTGGAACATCCTTCTTAGGAGATTAGAATGGCCCCAACCTTGTTAGCCTTTCATAAACCTCTAAAAACCTACATATGCTCCCAAGGACTGGACATGAAGGGTCCCTCCTTTTGACTATATTGTTAACAGGCCAGATACCTTGCTTTTATATGTATTTCAAATTAGATATTTTAAAGGGTTTTTTCTGTTTTAATGCTTTTTATTTTTGTTGTTTTAAAAGTTTAATTTTAATATATATTTTACATGCATGCGTACATACATACATACTACATATATATATTCCAAAATCTAAGAAATAATTTGCATTTAAGTTGAAGTTTATTGCATTGCATTACTACATAGACCTAAACTAAATAAATTTCCCTCAAGGCTGCTCACCCTCAGCAATTTTTAAAATGTGTGGACTTAAGCTCCCAGAATTCCTTAGCCAACCATGTTGGCTAGGAAATTCTGGAAGATGAAGTCCACACATTTTAACATATTTTGAGATTGTGAAACACTGCCTTTGGCAAAACTGAATGAATATGGTGAGCCACACAGTCATATATTATTTGTTGGTTTCTTGAAAAGGATTATACAAAAGAAAACAAAAAGCAGCAATCCATGTTTTCATTTTACAGCAGAAGCACAGTTATCTGAGAAAGCTTCCCTGCAAAGCATTCAACAGCTGGTGCGAAAAACTTGCCAAGCATTGGCTCTGTGGAAGCTTCTTTGTGAACATCAGTTCAATATTATTGTAGGTGAGCTACCAAAGGTATGTAACAGCTACATTTCTTTTTATGTGTTTTTTTATATTAGGGTGCACAAAGCCATCTTAAAAATCTAGATAAGTTTTCAGAATATATTTTAAAGTATTATATAAAAATCTAATTTTAATCAGAACACAAATATAAAAGGATGGTTAACAGGCTATGTCAGTTTTTCTGCTAGCATAATTAAACCAATTTTAAATATGTACATATTTAAGGACAAGATACTATGTGCTGCAAATCATCTTCATTAAATACTTTTTCATAAATAAATTAAGATATCTGCTTAAGGTATATTTGGAGTATTGCAGAAATGTGGTTATGTTTTTTTTTTAAAGGAGTTTCAAGAACATCTGAAAATTACTGCTTTCAGAGACCTCGTCATTAGAGATAAAGAACTAACTGGAGCTGTCATTGCTTCCCTTATCAACTGCTACATCAGAGACCATGCTGCCGTGGATGGCATCAGTTCACATTTACAAGACATTTGTCCGCTCCTCTACAGCACAGATGATGCCATCTGTTCTAAGGTATTTGAGAGTAGTTAAGTATACATCGTGCCACCTGATCCAGATTTATTACTTGATGGGACATGCATATGAATTTTATTTTTTTAAATAAAAACTACTACAAAAATGACTTGTTTTTTCATAAAATGTATTCGTTGACAAAATTGATTAGAAATAGTTAAATGTTAAGACATATTTACTTATCACAAGATTGTATAGACATTCACTTGTATGTGACAGAAAACAGTTAGTCTGTGGCTTCTCTAATGAGACTAAACAAAGGATGGACAATTAGGCCAAAAGATCACTGAAGGAAAAGGTTTTAGATTAGGTTGACAAGATATTAGCTTAGCATCAAGGCAGCATAACTCTTGGAGACTGTCTTTTACCACCAATCCAGGTGATTATTGCGAATCCTTAATCAAGAACAGACATTGACTGACTAAATTCAGTCACTGATGGTAAATTCCCCAAAATGCCTTCCACAAATGACTTTTCCTGTGTGATTCCCAAACCACAGAGAACATGTAGGCTGTTCTATTGCAGGAGTCTCCAACCTTGGCAACTTTTAAGACTTGCTGGCTGAGAAATTCCGGGAGTTGAAGTCCATATGTCTTAACAGTTGCCAAGATTGGAGACCCCTGTTTTGTTGTATTGTAAGTTCTAGCCAAACTTATACAATGTACTAATTTGGCCTTTTACAAAAGGAATTCTCAAGGAGAGAGTATTACTGGTATGTGACACAATTGCCCATTATGTAGCCAAAACTGCAATGAGGATGAGGTAGCAAATACTGAGTAATAACATAGTATTTCTTTGATACCTTCAAAATTTTGTCCTCTCCACCTCCTTTTTAATTCTTGATTTCTTTTTAATTATTATTTTTATGAACTATGTAGAACACTTTATTTACTCCAGGTTCTCTTGCTCATGAAACAAAAGAACCTGGAATAAATAGGGCCTAAAGGTAAAACTAGAGATGATTGGAAAGTAAAGCTGAAAGTGACCCCAGTAGTGATATCACAAGCCGTAGAGCCTGTGACTTCTAAGCTATGAGAGTGGTGCTCTTAACAGATCCCAGGATCATCAGAGCTCTCTTTCCAGAAGAGTGCAGTGCGTTGAATAGATGAGTTAGTATGCACAATCTCAAGACAAGTATGGCTCAAAACAGATACTCATTAAATGTAAAATGTTGAAATCTCCATTTGATTTTTGTTTTAAATCTTACAGTTTTAAATCTTACAGAATACGACCAGAATCTTCTCTCAATAACTTCCTGTGATGAAAAATTGACTTCAAGTTCAAACACAGATACTGAATGAAAAAAAATGATGTCTGCTTATGTTATTCTAGGCAAATGAACTACTGCAAAGGTCCAGACAAGTTCAGAACAAGTCAGAAAAAGAAAAAATGTTAAGAGAGTCATTGAAAGAATACCAAAAAATTAGCACTCAGGTGGATCTTGCCAACATCTGTGTACAGTATAGGCAAGGTAAGATGCAGCTATTTGTTGAAAAGCTTTTCATTTCAGCTATTGCAAAAATAGTAAAATGTGTCAGTAGATTTACTCAACTAACAAGAGTTTAAAACAGTAACAGAGAAACAAATAGTTGAATTAGTTTTAAATTTTTGAGACATTTTGCCTAATATCATTTCCCCCCTCTCTTTTTAAGTGCGTTTCTATGAGGGTGTGGTAGAACTTTCTCTGACAGCTGCAGAGAAAAAGGATCCACAAGGCCTTGGACTTCATTACTACAAAAACCATGAACCAGAAGAGGATGTTACTGGCTGGCAGGCTTTCCAGGAGAGGTGAGTATTTTGGGAAATAGAAGGGATTTTTTTTCCTCAACAAAATATTTCCAGCAAAATATTATTGTTATCAGGAGTTGGGAATTCTCGTATATGGGAGAAACTTTAAATTGCTGTAGACCGAGATAACACACTCAAGGATATGTTGTCATCACATACAGGTTATGTTCAACTTAATAACCACAAATGGGACCAGAATGTCCCTTGCTCTGCAAGGCCGTTGTAAACTGAATCACATCCAATTTTACAACCTTTTTTTAGATGTTTGTTAAGCAAATCACTGCAGTTGTTAAGTGAATCATGTAGTTATTAAGCAAATCCAGCTTCTCCCCCATTGACTCTGCTTATCAGAAGCTGGTTGGGAAAGTCACACATGACAATTAACATGACCCCAGGATGCTGCACCCATCGTTAATACATGTCAAATGCCCAAATTTGATCACATGATTGATTGTAGGGATACTGTAAGTGCGAGAACTATTCACATCACTTTTTTCCTGTGCTGTTGTCATTTTGAATGATTGCTAAAGGAATGGTTGTAAGTTGAGGATTGCCTCTATTTCTTTACCGAATTTACTGAGTGTTTTTTTATTTGTTCTGTAGAAAATATGTTACTGGGACATAAGTTTATTAGACTGGAACAGTCACCTGAAACGTGTGAGATTTTAAAATGATAAAACTTGAAGACATTTATGTACATTGTTTCTTTTCCCCTCATGAGCATGTTACTCCACTTGGCATCTTTTTACAGGTTAAATTGTTATAAATGCATCACAGATACCCTTCAGGAGTTGGTTAATCAAAGCAAAGCTGCCCCTCAGTCTCCCAGTGTGCCCAAGAAACCGGGTCCTCCTGTCTTGTCCTCTGATCCCAACATGCTGAGTAATGAAGAAGCAGGACATCATGTAAGCGCTATTCAAGTCATATACTGAGCACTTCCTTAGGGATAAATGGGATTTCTTGGATCATTTTTTTTAATCTATTTATTTTCCTTATTAAAGCATAATAGCTTCTTGCATACAAGATTTTCAGAGATTAATTGGAGTATAGAAATATTCAATATTTGGTATTTTAGTAAATACTGAAGTATTCAGTATTTAATACTTTAGCATATGCTATAAAGGGTCTTTTTTAATTATTCCAAAAGTGAAGGCATGCTTTATATTCTTGCAACCACAAATAACATTTAAAATGTATCTGTCTTCCTGATTCTAGTTTGAACAAATGCTTAAACTGGCCCAACGTTCCACAGATGAACTTTTTAGTATTGCCCTTTATGGCTGGTTGATTCAAGCTGATTTATCAGATAAATTGCTGCAGGTAAGATCACAGAACAGCTTAATGAACATTCATAAATATAGTTTCTGCTTCAGTTTCAGAAAAATAACAGATTAAATATAGCAACAGCAAATTGATAGGATTCCCCCCTCCATTTCTCTAGGTAAACTCTCCCTTTCTGGAGCCATATCTGGCACGCATGGCCAAAATCGATCAAAACAAAGTTTGCTATATGGATTTGCTATGGAGATTTTTTGAGAAAAATAGAAGTTTTAGTAATGCAGCCCGGGTGCTTGCAAAATTGGCAGACATGCACAGGTAATATAGTTTTTTGTCTATTAAGACTTCAATTATGATTGCACTATTATTCTATGGATTATTAATTACATGGTTTTATTATTTAATAGCACTGAGATTTCACTTCAGCAGCGCCTTGAATATATTGCACGTGCTATCTTGAGTGCTAAGAGCTCAACAGCGATATCGCCAATAGCTGCAGATGGGGAGTTTTTACATGAATTGGAAGAGAAAATGGAAGTAAGTAAAAGCTGGTTTGCATGGCATTGATGCCAGTGTTGCTTGAAAGAGTATGCATATATTTTTTTTCATATTGTAATTAAAAATGAAAAAAAATATGCTTATCAACACCTTTCATCTGTGATTTATTAAAAATAATAATTAAAAATGATAGAATTTTATTTGCTTATTGTGCTTTTGTATTGGGAGTGGTGCGTTGGCTTAGAGGTGGAGCTCTCACCTCACAATCAGAAAGCTGTGAGTTCAATCCTAGGTAGAGGCAGATATTTTTCTTTCTGGGCACAATGAGAATATATCTGCTGAATAAAACTACATTGATGACAGAAAGAGCATCTGGCCAGTAAACACTCTGCTAGTTCCATTCAGTTGCCCAGATTCTAGCCTGCAAGGGATTATGAGGTTAAAAGATAATTGTGCTTTTATATTGCCTTCTATGTGATAATCAAAATGATGCAGAACAGTAGAATTACTGTAACATTAATTTGTTAAAATAGTATAAAGATGTTTTTTAAGTGAGCAAAATGGAGTGATTCAAGTACAGAACTATTATAAGCACAGTAATTATAACAATTTTATCCTAAAACTTTTCATTTAAATATTCTTGTATTTTTAATTAGGTTGCCAGGATACAGTTTCAAATACAAGAAGCATTACACCAACAGTGTTCTCATCATTCTTCAGTGCAAGATGCAGTTTCCCAGTTGGATTCTGAGTTGATGGAAATTAGCAAGGTATCTGAACTTCACCATTCTAGGTTCCAATTCTAAATAACTTGTTCGTTGGAATATATATTTACATCTTAAATAATTTATTTTTCCTATTCATACTTTGAAAACTGCAGCTGGCTTACTGTCTGTCTTATTGGCTATTTCAGGTGAAGATATGATATTTAGTATTTTCATTACTTAATTAGTGTAACATAATGTTTTCCATTTGTTACAAGTGACCAAATTGTTGTTATTTTGCCTTTTTAAAACTTTAGCTCTATGGAGAATTTGCAGATCCATTCAAACTCTCTGAGTGTAAATTGGCCATTATACATTGTGCTGGACATTCAGATCCTATCTTAGTGCAAACTCTTTGGCAAGAAATAATTGAAAAAGGTAAGTCTTTTGCAAGTAGAATAAGTCTTTGTCATATCATTTTCCATCTCGTCATTTATATTTCCACTTTTAACAATCGTTTCTGTCATTTGACATCAGTTTCTTCATTTTCCATTATTCTTACCTCTGTTTGAGATTTTCTCTTCCACTGCTGTCAATAATTGCCATCTCCCAATTTCAAAGGTCCTTTGAAATGTCTTGATGCCATGCCTTTATCTGTCATCCTGCAAATTTCACTGTTTCCCCCCCTGCCTGGAGCTTTAGTCCCTTATAGTGTTCATTCATAAATTTCTCAAGTTTGCTTTCAGCTGTCCGCCTATATTGCATTTCTTTATAAAATAAACAACTCACATTTACATGAAAATGTTGTTCGATTTATTCAATTTTTCAGACTCTGAACAAAAGTTCTAATCCGTAAAGGAGAATATTTGTAGCTCGTGGTTGAAACAAAAGTCTTTGGTGCTAAGTTTGGTTCTTTTCTTGTAGACATTTCATTATCCAAACTAGGTAACAGAATCAGTGCACTGATGACATTACCTAGTTTCAACTGATTGGAATAAAAATGGGCTATCCTTGTTTGGAGAAGCTCCATTGAATGGAGCTTGCCATCGGTCATTGCCATGGCATTATCACTATTCATTGAGAGACATCTAATTTGCCATTTTCCTCAACTGGACATCTGTTTATTGTATCTAATTGTATTGAGTTGAAGTTTGAAAGAACATATGTCATAGATTTTCCTTTTTATTTCAGCACTGAGTGACAGTCTTGCAATGAGTGCTCCTGATAGGATGCAGGCTCTTAGCCTGAAGATGGTAACACTTGGGAAAATTTATGCTGGAACACCACGCTATTTCCCTTTAGGTATATAAGTCAATTTTATATATTGAATAATATAGACATGTCAAGAAGGAAGCTGAAAGAAAATGTGAAAAAGTCCTACTGCTTGTTTTTGTTAAATCTATGCCAAATACTTATTTCAAAATCTTCAAATGGTAGAATCCAGAAATACTGTTGTAAGTTTTACTTGTCAATTAAAACCAATAAAGGCAGAGCAGAAGCCACCTGACTCTGGCATTGTATCCAAGCAAACATTTTAAAGGGTTACATTTTACCTTTTGCCTTGTTAGTTGCTATTGTCTTGATAAAAAGCAAAATTGGGGAGGGTAATAAAAAACTAGTAAATTGTGGCCAATTCAGGAACTAAATATGTTTCAAGTTATTATAGGGCCAATGAATATTATTGTGGTTGCTAAGAGGAGAAACTAAGATACCCTCTTGGATTCAGTAATCTTATACTGACAATATAAATGCATGTTAATGAGCCTTTTACGAGACTACTTTCTTTTGATTTTTCTAAAGACCTTTATTTTTATATTAGTCAAGATAGTAGTAACTAAGAGTGTCATGTGAGTGAATTCTAAAGACTCTAGGTTTGGCCCTTTTAATCTAATGTGCTCAGATATGTCTATTTCTTTCTATACCCAAGACTTCTTGATCTCCCTGACGCTTTAGAAGCTATGTTAAAGAACCTCAGCTTCTTCCCAACAGACTTAAATCCTAACTTGTCCTGTCACAGGCAGCAATGTCTCTGTTTTTTATATCAAGAGACTGGTCAGATGGAGTCAAGAATGTTCTCTGGTTCCATAGATGAAAAAAAAAATGAAAAAAGAAAGAATAACATCGTTGCCATAACTCTATGCAAGAATTTGATGTTTTATTGCGTTACATTTTTTTCTCAGATTTCTTGGTACAATATCTAGAACAGCAAGTGTGTTCTTTGAACTGGGATGTAGGATTTGTAACTTACACAATGCAAGAAATTGGTGTCCCATTACCACGGCTTCTTGAAGTATATGATCAGCTGTTTAAAGCACGGGTATGAGAGTTCAAAATCTAGTTTTCAGTTTAATTGTTTTATGATATTCTCTATTATAACAATGCATGGGATGAGAATACTTACGTTTAGATGCAGTATTATGAGATGCTCAGTTAGAAAGGTTTTTGGTGATTATAGTTACAGATCATTAAGTTTCCAAACTGAATGTATTTTCTGTCACATATCAAAATTAGAAATGTGTGTAAAGAAGAAAGATGTACTATATCTTTCTTCTTTAGGTAGCAATGAGACCTTTGGGCTAAAAAGGGTTTGCCTGGTTTTCTTAGCTCTATAACAAAATTGATAGATTGAATTTTTGGAATGGGAGAAATGTTAAAGATCCACTGAGGAGTGGGGTTTAATATGTTTTCAACACTGCTAGTGCAGGAAATAATACTGTTTACCCACCGCTATCATTAGTAGAGGACGACGATTTTTATTGGAACTGGCTTCTTGCTTAAAAAAAAAAGCCATGAAAACAGAAAGCTTATGCTGAGCTCAGCCCCTAGTGATTCAACAGGCATGTCAAGTTGTTTTGTAGTATGTTTTAATCGTGGGCTTTATTGTATCCTGCCCATGGCCACCTTGTTTAAGATGAGCATCTATTTAAAATTCACAAACAAACAAAATATCTGTGTAGATTTCTGAGCAGCAATGGCTGCTGGTCTTTGTCAGTTTAGTCTATGTCTTGGTAGCAATGGAGAATTAACAGTCTCTAAGCTGTGAACACATGTACAAGCTGATGAGTCTTTATTTTTGCATATACATGTGTGTGTGTTTGTATATGTATATATTTCCATATTTTTGTCTTTATAGGATCCCTACTGGAGCAAAATGAAGAAACCATTACATCTTTTAGAGTGCATACATGTACTGCTATCAGGATATGTGCTAGATCCTAACAAAGTAGCTACTTTTGAAAGGTATTTTAAAGTTTTTATACATTGGAAGGGAAGTTTTAATAATAGAGCACATGTTGAATGATCATGTTGACAATACATACAGGATTGTTTAAACATATCGAAATTAAATAAGGAAAAAAAACTTCAGTCAAGCTTTTGAACAGTATGTTGAGTATTTTCAGGCCTTATTAATAACTTACATATTTTAATCCATTTTTTATTCTTAAAACCACCTCTTCTGAAATAACACATTTTATAGAAAAGACATGTGGCAGGATGGCAAGAAGTATCTAGTCTTTCACCTTCCTATTCCAGAAAGGTTTTTTTTAACCAACTGAATTTTCATACCTGAAAATTCAGCCCAAGAGTAGAGTGAGTTGGCAAAAAAAGGACAAATATCTATACAGGTAGTCCTTGACTTATGACCACAACTGGGGCCAGAATTTCTGCTGCTAAGCAAACTGGTAAGTGAAGTACACCCAATTTCATAACTTTTTTTTTTTGCCATGGTTAAGTGAATCACAAGGTCATTAAGCAAATCCAGCTTCCCCCATTGACTTTCTTATTGGAAGCTGGCTGGGAAGGTTGCACATGGCAGTCACATGACCCTGGGATGCTGCAACCATACCAATTAAATAAGTATGTACCAATTGCAAGTCTCTGGATTTTGAACATGTGACTCTGGGATGCTGTGTTAGCCATAACATCAAGGATCAGGATGTTCTGATGAGTGGTGGATCGTTAGGGATTACTGTGCTTGCAATTATTTGTGCCAACTTGCCATTATTTACTTGGAAAATCATCACAACCCAGGTGGCCAGAAAGGCCCAACAGAGACTCCATTTCCTTAGGGTCTTGTGAAAGAATAAAGTTGAACGACGACTGATGACCTCCTTTTACCGGTTCACAATAGAAAGTGTCCTCACATATTGCATTACGGTGTGGTATGCTGCTTGACAGCTGTGGATAGAAAGACATTACAGAGGGTGGTGAGCACATCACAAAACATTGTGGGCTGTTCCCTGATACCACTAGATGATATTGCTGGGGCTCACTGCCTTAGAAGAGTGAGGAAAATGCTCAGGGACGACTCACATCCTGGTCAGCACTTCTTCACTCTCCTACCATTGGGTAGGAGATATAGAAGCATAGCCAGCCACACCAACAGGCTGAAGAACAGTTTCTATCCGTGGACTGTCAGATTTCTGAACGGATAATAACTTCATATCAACATTGCATGATAGAGACTTGTGGGGCCAGCACATTGTGCAACAAGTCCACAAAGTGTAATAAGTTTGGAACTGGGTTAGGGACTTCTGTCTTCACTATGAATTGTGTTGGGGGGAGGGGGTGCATGAAGGGAAGCTCAGCCAATCTCATTTTACACATGTTGTACTGTGACAATAAAGGTAATAATTTTCAGGCAAGCCTCCTTAGAGCTGCGCCCTGCATTATGGAATTTCCCCACCTGAAATTTGTGATTGTAAATTTGTTGCCTCTGGAACGCCTCCTCTTCACCAAGGCTTCCCAAAATGAATGTTGGGTTAATAAGTCTATTTTATTTTCCTTCCATCTACCAACTTTTTAATGAATGTAAGTTTCAAGACATTTTAAGTCACTGTCCAGTAATCGTATAAAAAGGAATAAGATCCATCTATTTTCTTTCTCTTTAGACGGCGATTCACAAATATCTGCTTAGATGCTGTTAGCCGCTACCTTGTTGAACTCCAGTCTATAAGTCCGACACTAGCTGTACAGACCATTACAGGGAGCTTTAAATCTCTGCAAGCAAAATTAGAGCGGCTTCACTAAATCCAATTATGTATGTCTGCTTGGCCAGGAGAACTGGCTATTGATGTACTGGAACTTGAAAAGGCAAAATGCTGATAAGGCTGAAGAGAATCAACCTCCGACTGATCAGTATTTTAGTGTATCTACTTAATGAATGTCACATGGAACAGAATGTATAAATAACATTGTTTTGTTGTGTTCTTTTTTTTACTACTGCCAAATTTTTCTCACAGTGAAATTGTTTTATATGCTTTGGAATAGATGCATTGTATAATTGTGTTCTGGAGATTAAACTTATTTGTAAAATGTTTTTTTTTTTTTGTAAATCTGTACAATATGCTTGACCATAAGACTTCACTATTCCATAGAGTCCCAGCTGGTAGTTTAGGTAATGAAACCGATTAACTGCATTTCATTTTAAAATTTATCATGCCTCAGACAGAAATTCTGTTTCTACAGTGTGTGTACCTTCCTCTCTTACTTTTAAAAGAAATTACTATTTGCCTGTACTATGAGAGATTTTGATAGTGGTCATGTCAGCAGAAATACTGAGGAACAAACAAGCCATTCATAATTTTTAATCAAGCAACATTTTTACCACTATATTGTTTATATGCCACCCATCTCACTGTCCAAAATGTTTTCTGGGCAGCTTACAATAGAATAAAACCAAACCAAACATAAAGATATTAAAATTAACAAGAATCAAATAAAAAATTACAAACCAAGATCAAAATGTATGGAGGTGGAATCTTCTCTATTACTCCTCCAGCCACCTCCACCATGGAGCCCCAAGTCAACCAGCAGAGCCAGGTTTTAAGGGGCTTCCAAAAAGATGGGGTCAGATCTCACCTCCAGTAGCAAGCTGTTCCAAACCCCAGAGGTCACAACAGAAAAGATTCAAACAGGAACCTTGGAGATCTTCCAGTACAACCCACCCACCTGATTAAGCAGTAGACTCTATACCATTTCAAGTAGATGGTTCTCCATTCCAGTCTTCTTAAAAACCTCCAGCGGCGAAGCACCCACAACTTCTGAAGTCAAGTTGTTCCAATTGGACTTCCCCTAGATCCCTCTAGCCAAAATTCCTTTATTAGAGAGGTCTAATAAAAGGGATGGAACAATCCCAGTGGGGCAAGATAGTTCCTCAGATAACCTGGTCCCATGTCATAAAAGGCTTTAAAGGATAACCAACACCTTGAGTTGGGCCCAGAAAGAAACCAGCAACTATATTCTGACATTCAAAAAACAGCATTTTTTTAGAAGCATAGAACTTTTTAGAAAAGGATATTGTGCAATGGGACATAAATAACATTAATTTTTCAAAGAGGTTTTTACTTTCCTCAATATCAAAAATAATGTTGGTATTTTACTAAGATCTTAGTGTAGCCACTTTTAATGTTAATCATTCAGGGGACTGAAGTAGAGTTCCTATGCTGGCTGGTAAGTTATTTGTAAAGGCTGTCTTAATGCAATAATAAAAAATAACTGGTCCTAAGTGTGCATTCCTACACTGGATCTTAAAAAACACGTTCTTGTTCTGTTCTTGTTGGAAGTACCATAAGAGGCTTACAAGTTGATTAACCAGTGACATCATTGCTCAGGGGATGCCAAAAAGGCAAGTTAAATCCATGAGTTAGCCACCGATATTATGGTACTTATACTGTGCCTTTGGTTCAGTGGCCATTAGCCAACCTGAGCCAACTGAAAAAGCTAAGATGGCTTACACTTGTTATTCAGTAGGGAACACCGAGTACGAAAATATCCTAGAAAAAGGGCAATAGCAAACCATTTCCATGCTACGTTACTATCCAGAAAACAATATGGATCTGTTCATAAGACCAGCTTGATATAAGGTGCCTTTAATTTCTAAGTAAAATAATGAGGACTCAGTGGGGTTTAGAATTGTACGTGTTCATAACCAGTTTTCGGTATATGTGTAATAGTTATGTGGCAATGAGATGCTATTTGGGAAATGATTGAGAGGACGCAACCCCGATTTCACGGTCAGGGGCTAATTGAGCAGATGGTTAAAAGTGATGTTAGATTTATACCTTCCAATTTGCAAGCTTCTGTCAACATAGCCTTACAATAAAGTAAAATTACTTCATCTAGTCATGTTTCCTACATTTACCTGGGAGTGCTGAGAGTATGTATAATAGCAGGGAGGAGATACCATTTATTAGCCCCAAGTAAAATGCCATTTCTCAAGAAGTACTATCCTGCTGCAACAGGGACTTCTTAAGCACATGGATATTCTCTACTGTGTTTACTAAACCACTTCTCACCTTTCTTTTCACCTGATGAGATCATCACCCACAAACCTTATTTTCCCCCAGCTCTTTCCCCCAGTTTAGATGCCTTCCAGAGGGGTTGCGTAGAGATGTTGGGACTGATGCCACAACCACTCTGGAGCACCAGACTGGTTTCTGCTCTTAAATCTACTTTAATGCCGTCTTCCCTACCTGTGGGACTGTAATCAAAGCCCATGTACCGGTTGGGGGATAGATACTAATGTAGCACAAAATGTCCATCAGTGAGGAAAACAGCCAGCAAACAAGTCCTTTAATCGTGCTCAGATACCAAAAAATTCATGTGTACATCTCTGCAACCTTCCTTCCTCTTTCTTTTTCCTTCTCTTTTCTTTCTTTTTCTTTTTCTCTTTCTTTCTTTCTCTTTTTCTTCCTTCCTTCCTACCTATCTACAATATTGAAGGAACTTGCCATCTCCTTCCAGGATTTATTTTATTTTATTTTTCAGGTGTAGCCTATACTGCTTGGCTATCCTGGTGGTCTCCCATCCAAGCACTAACCACACCCTAGTCAGCCAGTACTCTGTGCTGTGACTGTTGGCCGTGATGAACTGCTGAAAGATTGTCTCCCCCGAGTCAAGTTGTGGCTTTGAAGGAACAATTTCATTATAGTTCTCTTGGCAGTCATCTGGAAGCGGTTCACCTTTCCCTGGGACTCCCAAACACCGCCCGCCCGCCCCCTCCCCCCCCGCAACTTCTCTGTGTTTCCTTAAATCCGGGGGCTTCCTCTTGGTCTCCTGCTTCGCTTCTTGAACTCAACCAACGGCTGCTGGCTACTTGGCTGGATTAAGTCGTTCAAAACGCCCGAAATTTTGAGCAGAAGTCGCAATCTCACGCTTCACTCCAGCCACCAACCCCTTCCACTAACCGCCAAGACAAGACCAGATCCGAACAGGAGGCGGAGAAGGAGAGGCGTCCGCAGCTTTCGAGGGGCGGAGCTTCCCTGTTTACCGTTGGAACGGGCGCGGAGGGCGCATGCGTGGTGCTCGCGCTCCTCCACCCCTTGATTGGCAATTTGGGAGCCTGCTGAACCCCGAAAGGAAAACCGTTGGGCTGAGGCGGTGAGTAATGGGACGTCTCTCTTTCTCTCTCTCTCTCTCTCTCTCTCTCTCGGCACGGAAAGCCAAGCTGCTCCCTGCACTAAGCGTGAGGGATGCGCCCCCGTTGCAAAGCAGCCCTTGATTGGCAATCAGGCATAAAAAGGAGAAGGCGGGGGAGGAAAGGATCTTGCGGTTCCTGGAGCCCTCCAGATCTCCTGCACCACTTTTTCCTATTGGCTTGTCAACCTGGGGATCTGTGTGCGAGTCATCCGTGGAGCAAGAGATTGGAGGAGGAGGGGGAGCCATTAAATAGATTTATATTTTTCAGATGGCTTTGCACACAAGGAAACGGGAGAGAAGGTGGTGGGCGGGATTGTGCCTGGAAGCCTCATTAACATTGGAGAAGTTCTCTCATGAATCCAGGGCAATTCCTTGTGAGGCCATGGTGATGTGGGTTCTTTAAAAAAAGAAAAGAAAAGCAGTATTACAGATAGTCCTTGACTTATACTAGTTCATTACTGTTCAAAGTTATAATGGCGCTGAAAAAAGTGAGTTTGTGACCATTTTTCACACTTACGACCTTTGTAGCATCCCCATCAAAATTCAGAGGCTTTGCTTGACTCATACTTGTGACTGTTGCTGCAGCCCAAGGTCATGTGATCACCCTTTGCAACCTTCTGACAAGCAAAGTAAATGGGGAAGCCAGATTCACTTAACAACCGGGTTACTAATTTATCACCTGCAGTGATTCACTTAACAACTGTGGCAAGAAGGATCATAAAATGGGGCAAAATTCTCTTAACAAATGTCTCACTTAACAACGTAACTTTTGGGCTCAGTTGTGGTTGTAAGTCAAGGACTACCTGCATAGAAGTAGCATGTCATTATCTCCAGGGATACTTTACAACCCAGTTACGTATGTTGCTTGGATTTCCTGATGGTCTCCTATCCAGTCAACCAGGGATTAATGGCAGGGGTCTTCAAACTTAATAGCTTTAAGACTTGTGGACTTCAACTCCTAGAATTCCTTCTCCAGTCATGTTAGCTCAGGAAATCCGGGAGTTGAAGTCCACAAGTCTTAAACTTGTCAAGTTTGAAGACCTTTGCTGTATGGTTTTTTTAGATCATCCATAGTCAACTAGATGGTGCCGCCTGCTGTACTCAGGTATAAATGTCTATGGAGATTCTCAGTCATCCAGGTCCTGGTTGTCCCAAAGGTGCTTTTTTTCAAGAAGCAACTGGACTTTCATGTTTTTCTTTGGGGATGTTTTGCTTCTCATCCAAGAAGCTTCCTGAGCTCTGACTAGATTGTGGGGGGTGCAAATGGATGCAAAGAATATAAATCCTTCCATTCCAGTTAACGGAATGCCCTTTTTGTATGTTTTCCTTCTGTTTTGTTTTTATCTTTAAATTGTTTGTTTTAATGGTTTGTATATATTCTTCATTACTACCACGTACATCTCCCAGTATCATTTTATGTAAGATAGGTGACTATACAAATGAGAGGAAATAAATAAGTTACATTTTTAAGGCCGTGTCACACTGCCCAACGCATACAAAAAGGACACAACGGAAGAGAAAAATGTTACATCCATGGTTTCCGTGCTCAAAAGGGGTGAAAATTTGCATAATTGGAGCAGATAACACGGACGCGGGGAGGACGCAGGGCGGATGCAAAGCGGATGGCGGAACGGAAGCCCAACGGATGGGAGGCGAGCATGGGCTTCCGGGCGGGGTCAGCGAACGCGGACGCGAACGGAACAACGCACTGGAGCAGAACGGTCATGCACAGCGGATGAAGCGGATGCACAGCAGAAGCCTAGCAGCATGCACAGCGGAAGCAGAACGGATGCCTGGGAGTTTAATTGCCGAATGCGGGGGGGGGATTTATTGCCGCAAGCCCCGCGGATATACAGGGAAGCAGCTCGCACGTTAGCGCCAGCCATTTGGAGAAAGACCTGCTGCTGATACCTCGAGTTCTTGCCTGCATGTCTGCCTGCAAGCCTTGGCTGCCAGCCTGCCTCCGCAGCCCTGCCTCCGCAGCCTCCTGGGCAGCCTCCCTGCCAGCCTGCTGGCAGCCTGCGTCCCAGCCTGCCTTCCAGCCGTCCTGGCAACCTCCTTCCAGCCTGCTGGCAGCCCTGCCTTCCAGCCTTGGCTGGCCCTGCCTTCCAGGCCTCCCCTGCGCAGCCTGCCTTCCAGCCTCCCTGCCAGCCAGTCTGTCTGCCAGCCTGGTTGCCTGCCTTCCCTGCCAGGCTTCCTGCCAGGGCTCCTGCAGGCCCTGGTGCCTGCCTTTTGCCCAAGGCTTCCTGCCAGGCTTCCTGCCAGCCTTGGTGCCTGCCAGCCTTCCTGCAAGCCTTCCTGCACCAGCCAGGCACCCCACATACCATTGGGAGCGGAAGCGAAAGGCCTCAGCAAACCTGCCGCCATCCTGGCAAGAGGGACAGGCGCCACCCTCCGCCCCATGTCCCTACTCATGCTTCTGCTGGGGCTTCTGCTGCTTGGGGCTCGCTCTTAACTGTTGCTGGAGCGATTTCTGCTGTAGCTGCTGGCAGTGCTGCTTCTGCTGCGTACTCTGCTGAAGCTGCTCCTGGTCTTGCTGACCCTGCTGCTGGTGCTTACTCTGCCTGCGTGCTGATCCTGGTCTTAGCTGCTGCTGCTGATTATGATCCTGCTGGTGATTATTGCTGCTCGTGCTGCCTGATGCATGCTGAATTATGATGCCTGCTGGTGATTATGCTGGCTTGCTGCTTGCCTGCTGTTTGGTGTGAGGAGCAGCCCCTACAACCTGGAGACCCTTGATGAGGGCCCATCTGGTCACTGCCAAAGGGAGGAAGAGCGTATGCAACAGCATGGGAGAGGACAGTACTACATTGAGGAAGTGCACGGGATGAGGTGCTGGAAGTGGCTGAGACGAGAGCGACTATCTGTGGCGGGAAGGGCACCGCGGCTTACAGGGACACAAGCGGAAGCAGGCTGCGTTGAGAAGAGGGCGAAGAGCGCTGGGCTACAACTTTTGGAGTGCTCTCCTTGGCTGGTGGAAGCAACACCATACGCACACCTGGTATGGGAAGGCTGCACTCAAAAAATCTGGCCAGGCCGCGGTTAAGCTGACGGACAGAGAGAACTATGTCATGGCCAAGTGCAGCTTTCCTGGAGGGTGAGGTCCGCCACCGAAGGAGCACCCAGGAGCCCCTCTTTCTACCCTCTCTCTCGCCGGAGCCTTGCTGGGCAGGGCCAGTCCGTCTTCGGCCGAGAGTCAGTCCCTGTCTCAGGCAGGTTTCTGTGGAGCGTGCCACGCGCGAGAACCCCCGGGCAGGTGTGGAAAAGCCATTTTGGATAGCGAGGACGGACTTCCTGGTGCGGTGGGAGAAAGGAGACATCGAGTCCACCGCTGCGAAGCCGCATCCACCCACACTGCGCGCCTCCACATAGTAAAGTGCAGAGAGCCAGACCGGCAAAGGAGGGGCAGAGCCACAAGGTCCTGGTGGAGATCAGGGACAACCATCCGCACCAAGCATAGCGTCTCCTGCTCTCAAGCTGGTCCCATCGAATTCCTCCTCCTCCAACCGCAAGGCCTTCCTCAACTTATTCAACCAGACCCTCAAGGACAGATGCGCGGAATCCCAGTACCAGTGGTGAAGGAGTAGGTATCAACACCTGCTAACAACGCCTCCAGACGCCTGAGGAACCTTGCTCCACCCAATCCAGGTCTGCTCCTCCACCCCAGGTGATGTCCCTCCCATACCAAGCTTCCCACAGCCCCTCACCTACCAGGCTACAACTACCCGAGGTCCAGGCAGCACAGACAGCAGCCCTTCCAAATCGCAGGCACAAGAGTCATCGGGGCGACACCATGCCACCGGTTCCCAACTGAAATGCAACCGACTGCCCACCCCCACGCCAGTGATGCCACCGACGACAGCGATGCCACAATGCCAGTCCCTCACCCCCTTGCAAACGCATGGCAGCCCCACTACACTGCGTCCATTCTCTCTCCCACAGCCAAGCCCGGCCTCAGTCACATCTCTCTCAGTGATCATGGGGCTGACACCCCATGCATGGAGGAAGACCTTTCTCAGCATTCACGGGGCTGCAGCCAGCTGTCCGACACCTTCCCAACACAGCCGTCCCCTGTTGTCCTCTCAGGGCCAGGCACTCCAACAACACCTGAGACGCAGCACTGCAGCTAGCACCCACCTCCACAGCACCTGCACCTAACACCTTAGACTGGGCACACACCTCCGAGTGACAAGAGGAGTGCCAGAGACTGGCTGCCTGGATTTTGTGACTTTATTTGGACACTTGACTTGGGTCATGTGTATTTTACAGCTTGTTATTATAAAAGTTTATCTCTTGTTTCACACATTGCTTCATTTAATTTTTTTCTATAAAGTCGGGTGGGAAACTTTATTGAAATGGTTTTAAGCCTTTGCAGCTTGTGGGATGGTGTTAAGCTAGGCAGTGGGATGCGCAGTGATACCTTTGGATGGGTTAGCGATAGCTGTGGGATGGGAAGGATACCTTTGCGGTATGGGCAGGGATTACCTGTGCGATGGGCAGGGAAGGATACCTGTGGGATGGGTTTAAGATAGCTGTGGGATGGGAAGGGATACTTCGGCAGGGTAAGAGAGCTGTGGGATGGGCAGGGGATACCTGTGGGATGGTTAAGATAGCTGTGGGATGGAAGGATTACCTTTGGGCATGGCGTTAAGATTAGCTGTGGGATGGGCAGGGATACCTGTGGGATGGGTTAAGATAGCTTTGGGATGGGAAGGATACCTTTGGGTGGGTTAAGATAGCTGGTGGGATGGAAGGATACCTTTGGGATGGTGTTTAAGAATAGCTGTGGAATGGGCAGGGATACCTGTGGATTGGGCAGGGATTACCTGTGGGATGGGCAGCGATACCTATGCGGATGGGGTAATGTTGTGGGATAGATAACCTCCCAGTACAATGCATAGTGGGAACATGTATGATCTACCCTCCCAGGTGCCACCCTATGCGCCTTCATTATCAATTACAATGTAAGCATTGATTCCTACATGTCAACTAAAAACAACTCTTTTTATTAACACGTCCTGTTCATTGTAGGCAACCAAACATACATGGCCCCAATCTCATCCGTGTGATGAGACAGGGGCTGAAGAGCATCCATTAAGCATTTACCCATCCTGTCTCTTGCACTCCACTGCTCCAGCTGTGGGAATTGCACCAAGTGTTTCAGGAGTTGCGCTTGCTTTCTTCGCCTCACGTGAGTGCTCTGTTGGGCCCTTGCACATCCTCAAACTGCGAGTCAGGTTTTGCCCTTGCTTCCATTCCCCAGGCCTCGCATGTCCCATTGCCTTGTTGGAAGGTCCACGAGCCTGTTCGCAAACTGGTAGCGGGTGCGCATGAGTATTGTGCAGGATGCGCCAAGCTTCCAAACGATTCGCTCCTCATGTCTCTGTGGCCGATACCTGCATGTTGGGAGACAGTACCTGGAACCTGGTTGGCCAAGGATGCAAAGGCGTTCTCACCACAGCCGTCTTGCCCTGGACAGCCTGTAAGTTTGAAGATCCTCTCTTCACGGGTGGAGGCATCTGGAAGTGTAGGGCTTCATGAGGTAGGTTGTTGAGGAGAAGGCGTCATCCCCCACGATGACAGTTAGGGCACATCTACGTTGTGTGTCGTTGGACGCAGTGGCGTTCTGGATCTGGGAAGCCCACATGAGGTTGCTTTCCAGCCCCTCCTTGGAGGTGACTGTCGTTGTAATACCTGGGCATCTGAAGATGAGCCGTTGGCCTGAAACATCGAAATGTACATGAACTTGTAGTCAGCGCATCAACCATGGTGAACGGGATGATGCTGAAGAAGCCTTGTAGTTTTGATAAGTGGACCCTAAGTTGGCTGGTTTCTTTAAGCCCACGTGCTTGCCATCGATGCTCCAACGATAGTGGGGAGAAGTTTCCACTTGTTGATACCACTGCTCTGGCAACTTTCTTCCATCCTTCTTCCAGTGGCAGAGGGCACTGGGAGAGCCTCCTCCTTGTAATTCTTCGATGATGCGCCTGCACCACTTTCTGACAACAAAAGCTGATGGTGCTGGGTGGGCACGCCCTCCAATCGTAACTGCATGCTCCTGTATGTAAGTCCTGAGGCCAGGTGGCGCATGATAGTGTCACCTTGAGCAGGTTCCAGGCTGGGCTGGGAGTTGGTGTTTGTCTTGGTCAAACTGGGTGTCAGCGCTGCAACAAGTCTCGTCAACATGGCTGGGAGGCATGCCTCCATGACAGTTCTGGAAACGCCCGAGTGTCTTCGGCTTCCTGAGCTCTACCCTTCAGCTTCGTCATAAAGTACATACTGTGCTCTTTCTGGCGAACCATCTTTGGAGCCAGACTTTTTTGGGTGTCCTCCTTTTCTTCCCGTAGTAGCTTGTTCACAGAGACTGTCAGAGGGTTTCACAGTGTTGCAAAGGAATGTTGGCTTGCCGAAAGGATTTTGTCGCAATCCCGGTGACATGAACTGGATGCTGTGGAAGAGGAAGAGTCAGATGAAGGCTTGCAGAGGTGCTGCACAGGCTGGGCTCTGGTCTGAAAGTGAGAGTAGACGAGTTGCTCCCCCTTTTATTGGCAGTGTAGGTGTCCCTTTGCAATCCTCTAGGCATCCTTTAGGCATCCTTCTGTAGACATCCTGATATTATCCGGAGATATGGTCCCCTCTGCGAACGTTTTTTTCCGTTTTTAAAATGCTTGTTCCGCTACGCATCTGTGCTGGCATCCGTGCTGCATCCGTTCACGCATACCGGTTCTTGCATCCGTTCCGCTTCCTCCTGCAGTCGCGGCAGATCAAGTTGCGGCGGATGCGGCAGTGGATGCCCAGCGGATATTAGGCGAAAAAAATGCGTAAACGTTGATGCGAGCGATGCCAGAACGGATTGAACATGGATACATTTTCCGTGGCAAATTTTAGCGCAGCTCCTAAACTTTTGGAGCGGATGAAACGTCAATAAACGGATGGCTGGACGGATTAGAGAGGAAGCAAAAACGGAGGCAGTGAGTACATCACGTTTTCAAACGGATGGCAAGGTTTTTTGTCCGTTTTACATCCTCTTTGTATCCTTTGGTGCAGTGTGACAGGGGCTTTATATGCAGTTGGCTAGCAATGGTTTTGGAAATCAAGAAGAATCCAATTTGAACAGAAGGACAGCTTCATCTAGCAAAGCATTCTGGTTCCAAAATGCTTTATGGAATCTTGTGGGCAAGAAACAAAGGCATATTTGTTTCATACAGGAGGTACAGTTTAACCAATATGCTTATGAATCTAGACTTTAAAATTGTGTGAAATTTCTAGGTATATGTTAGCTCAAATGAAGTACTTCTCAATGGCTTCAGAAACTATCCAAATTCTTTGCATAGCATCACAAGCAAAATGGGTCTGCATGTACATGCCTGCAAAGTCAGCTGAGAAGAGCTTTTAAGGGAGTCATACAGAGATGCTGCTGATTTAACAATCTAAAGAATGGATCTATATTAATATACATTGTGAAGTAACTTGGGTCTCATGCTGCTCTCGAAACCTCCATGAACTTGACGCATTTCCCTTTAAAACTTTCTAAATCCATGACCATTGACACATCTTTTGGCACTAAATTTCACAAGTTTATGTTCATATGTATATTGATAAATATACAAGTCTGAATAAATATCAAGTAATGAGAAAGATCTTATTATTGCAATGGGCAGGTTGATGAAGAACAGGGTATAGCAACAATAGAAATTTTATGTTGGAGGTGAATGAAGAAGAACCAAGAGAAATACTACCAATATTGTGTCTATGTGTAAGCCTTTAGTGTGATCATACTTGGAATATCTTATATTGGAAAAGCTGAACAAAATGCAAAATTTGGCAACAGGAATGACTGAGGGATTATTATGAAGTTTAAGGCTTTTAACTTGGAAAAATGGAAAGTAAGGCGAAAGGAATACAGGTTTATAGATGTATGCTTAATGTAGATAGTGTTTTTTTTCTTATCACTAACACTAGAATTTGAGATCATCCAGTGAAGTTGAAGGGAGACTTATATATCTTTATCTTGTATATAGTTTCATTGATATAATATATGACCTTGCCAGATTTTTGATCTGCCAGATTTTTGCACAAGAAGCTATCATCAATTTATCCTAACATCCTCATGAATCAGTGATCCTAGGCTATGCAGTTATTGAAAAGTCTGCTTGGCTTTGAAAAATTTTTGCGCAAGTACCCTTTAAAGCAGCAGTCCCTGAGCAGCCACTGTGCTTTGATCCAGATGGTAAAACTCTTCTGTGCATACTCAAATGCTCATCACTTTCCAGGGAAGCAAAAGATGTAGTTGGTAGAGGGAAAAAACAGTAGAGGGATTCAATTATGCAAGTTGAGGCAGCGCATTAAACCTGATTGCTGGTGTTCTGAATTGAAATGCTATCTTAAAGCCTATTTGATATGCCCGCTGGTGTCTGGTATTGAATGTTATTTTGAAATAATTATAACATGAATGCATGGAAATTATATATCTGGTTTAATTATTTCAATACTTAAAGACTTTAAATTGTTTTGCAGAGATGCTGTTGAATTTTCATTAAGGAACCATTTAAAAGCTATTTAAAGTGAGATAAATATTATGGATTATTGTGTGTTTTAATCATGAAAATCAAATTAGAAGTACTAGCCTCTACATGTATCAAACAGAAGAAGCCATGGCCTCGAATCACCTGGCTAGGAGAGGTAATTATAATTTTTTTATATATTGTACATTAAAGGTACATTCCTCCAAAAATTAAATCTTACTGGCATAACTTCAAGTCATTATGAAAATCTAAGTAATATAGCAACAGCAATAGGAATTACAATAAAAATTGTCTGAGCAGTTGAAAAATGCATCATTGAAGTTTAAAATATCTACGTTGCTTCGAAAAGAGCTGAAAATCCAAAAGTTTGGATTTTTCTTAACTTAAAGCATTCCCATCTAAACTTTTGTTTTATTAACTAAAGATAATGTTCTTGAATTTTTTTTGTATTACCCTAACTACTATTATTGCAATTTATTTGATTTTTTTAAAGTTATTTTGTTCAAGATATTTTAATATACAACACTAATCATGTATTCCTTTTACATTTTATTTATACTCATGATGCTTGAAAATCTTTTTTTTATTCGCTGTGTTTTTAAAGTATTTTCTATTTTAAAATAAAAAATATATGTTCAAACTTGGATTTGTACTATGATGTCTTATAACTGAATCAGTGATAATTAATGTATGATGTTCGAAATTGCTTTTTCAATTTCAATTTTTCAACTCCTCAATTTATTTTTATTTATTTTATTGAGTTTTTAATTTAAACTACATTGAATCTCTAATTTGGATACCTTATAAATCTAAATTATTACTACTGGTATTGTTGTTGTTATCAAAATTCCATATCAGATCTTTTTGCTCAGAAAACAATGTCAGAAAAATCAGCAGAAAAGTCTTGTTTTCAAGGAACATTTTATCTTTGTGTAAGGATCAAGGAAAGAGTTTCTGAATGAAGTATTACGTTATTTAATGTTTTACTTTTATTTCTTATAATGCTAGCAAAATTCTTGAATTAATCCAGACATTCATTAACAAGAAAAAAATGTAAAAAGACTGATATTCTTTTAATAGGAAAAAGAGGCCGTTTTCCTGTTGGATGACAAAAACATACAGGAAATTAACCTACTTTCTGGAAAAACAAAAAAGAAAATTCCCCAATTACAGACTTTTCTGAAGAATGTCATTGTATTATCAACCTCAAGAAATGGTAAAGTATTACACTATGAATTCTTTCAACCTAAGTGTATGAAGTTCTGTTTTCATATAATGCAAAGAAGTTTCTAATAATGAAAATTAGCAGTTCTTTAGTTGTTTCTGATGTAAATTGGTTAATCCTTTTTCTGGTCATAAATACACTCATGATACAAAATTATTCATGTATTTGGAATATTAGATCCTAATTGAATATACATTTAACTGGGAAGGAAAGAGTGAACTCATTGAAGAGTTAAGCTCATACTGTACATATATAAGGATATGTGCATCACACTCTAAAATGATGCACTTTAATCTTTTCACATAGGAGCTTGGTTGGTAGGAATGCTTAAAACAGGAGAGCTCTTTCTTTGGAACAAGGACCAAGACATTATAAAGACTGTTCCAGCCATAGAGGAATCTAAAAAAGTGTCTATGGCGGTGCAAGGTATGATTATTCAATTAATATAATTGTTAAAAAAATCTTTTTTTCGCTTTCATCTTTAAAAAATACTCAGCATTTTTTAAAAAAAATATTAAGAACTGTACTTTAAAATTGTCATTTTTCTTATAGTATTTTTCATAAATATCAAGGGGACTGCCTAATTGTCATGATGACTCATTAATATCTAAAATGTATACTTATTGAGGCTATTATTACTAAGTGTGTTGCTTATTTATGCAGTAAAAGCATCAATGATAAAGCATGTATTCTAGTTTAAATTCTTTATTCTACTACCTGATTTCATATAAGAAACTATACTTGTTTGTGATAGCATGTATTTCATTGTCATAAATCAATTAAATATTTTGAGTAGATTTAGAAGAACTGAATAATTCTAACGCAACATTATTTTATAGAACATTCCTTGAGGTTATGCCTACGTGTTTCTGGCAAAGGAAATAAAATACTTCTTGCTACTCCAGATGTCTGTGTCTTATTGTGGAAAAGTATAGAATCAAAAGCAACACCTTCTCAAATTTCTGCAATGGGGCAGTGGTCCCAAATTATTCCTGAAGCTTCAGTTGTGTTACCAGCCATCAAAGAGAAAGAAACTGTAGTTAGTGCTGATTTTATTGAAAATGAGGTAAAATATAAACTGCATCTCATCTTATTCATTGATAATCTTATTTTAAAGATAGTGAATTTCTTATAACAGCCATATAATTCTGGTTATTATGGAAGAGTATGTGTTAATCTTAAGTAAATATCTACTTTGTATTGAAAGTAATTTATATTGAATCTGTGGTTATAGCCTGTATTATTCATAATTGGACTATGAATTATGATGCTTATGCAGCCAGACATGTCACCCTCAAGTACATACTTCTGGATAAACCGAGCATTTTTTAGGTGTCAAAATACACCTCAAAAATCAGGTTTTGATTATTTCGAGGATAGGCCTATCAATGACTGAATACAGTAACACTTGTTAAAAGTATCTGTATTTTCCACTTATATGCAAGACAATCTGCAAATAAAGTGACCCTTGAATTTTTAATCAGACTACCAAGAAAAAGATGGGTTGACTAAGAGTGCCAAGAGTGGCATATTTTTCATGGTACGTCAGTTTAAAAAAATTGAGAGTTGGTTTATACACGGATGGGCTTGTACAGAATAGAAGAATACCTGGGTTAATGACTAGCTTAGCAACTGTTTGAAGTTACAACAGATCCCAAAAATGCTTACCACTTGGATTGAAAGTTCCATGGCTGACCCCCATGGTCACATGATCACATTTTGGGTGCTTAAAAAGCAGCCCACATTCACAGCTCTTTGCAGCATTCCATGGACTTGTGACCTTGATTTACATTTTTTTTTCCTGAAAACAACTTTTACTTCCTGTTTTTGGCAAAAAAAAATCTTGTTGTGAATTGTAGGTTTACTTAACAATCACTCTGTTCACTTAAAACCTGCTTCACACATATACTTTACAATTGCTGCCAAAAAATGTTGTAAAATATAATGCTCAGCTCAGCACTACTTAAAACTATAATTCTAGGCTAAATTATATTAATAAATTGAGGACTATCTGTATGTAAGCTGAATCCTGACATTGTTCAGGAAGGGATAAAATTGAATGACAGGGATCATGAATAGGGAGTCTTCTATCTTGGCAACATTTTTATAGATCCTCCTTGGGACATATTTAATGCCCAACATCTTGGTCTTATCTGTTTGCATTGGCATGTTCGCATGCGATGGCAATATATTGAATTTTCTGCTGTGTTTTGTACATGTTTTTTTCCAGACAACACAGTAGAACTTAAGATCCTAATCATCATATTGCATGTGTAAGATAGTTCATTATGACTGAAGTTTAAGTTTCTAAGGATTAATAGGAGAATGGTTAAGTGTTCCATAACATATTAATTGCTGACCACTTGATAAAATATGAATAATTATCATATATAAATTTAAATAATTGATACATAGATACTTCAAGTGAGTTAATCAAAATGTTGATTCGTTGACAGGTATTGGGAAATTGTTGCTTGGGTTCTTTTGCATTTTATTCTGAGGACCAACTGGTGCTGATATTTTTGAAGATCAAATGGCAGGAGAACAGTTTAAACAATGCAAGGTAAAACATAAATATACTGATATTTAAATGCAGATGTTTATATCAGATATTTAGTAAAATGCATATGGTTTATGAATGAAAATTGCTGTTTCTATGCATGCATGTATAGCAGGGACTAGGTGATAAATATATCATTTTGAATGAAAAATACATTAGATAGACAATTATATTTTTCCCCTTGACATCTCAATGTATATTTTAGGAATATATATAATCTGTGTTTCCTAAAAAGTGGATAACAACTGCCAAAAAACCTAGGATGGATAGTGCATAAAACCATAATATTTAGTAGATGAGATAGGAGGAACTTAAGTGAACTTTTGGACTAACATAGCTTCTCTTTCACTATTTTTCAATTGCATAGCTCACTAACTTAACTTTTAATTTCAAAGCTTTAACTTTCCAGAAACTGTAGCTAATAAAAATGGGTGAAGTAGGATGGTTTAATTATTTGAAGTCCATGTCGATTAACAATATCCTTTGCATGCTTAGCAAGAAGGAAAACTTGACTATACATCAATAAAATTATTTTCCATTTTTCCTGTAATATGCACTTTTTTCTTCATCCAACGTAGCTCTGTACCATGTCAAATCCATTGGGCACAACAAACATGCTCTCTGCTTAATTTGGTTCCCGCTTGTGAATCAGTGAAGTCAAGAGGTGCTTTGCTTACTGCATTCTCACATGATGGACTTGTGCTAGCAGTTGCTCTCAATCAAAAGGATCTACAGGTACCAATGTTAAAAGCATACTGAGAAAGTGACTTTATTAATATGGTGTCCTTTGTTAAATTTGGCTTTGTAAATTAGTTTGAATATATCCAGTATTGCCCTGGTAGAAGAAGATGCCTAGAATTTAATTGCCTTCCCCTTTCAATTCTTGGCAACCGTCACGTTCTTACATTTATATATGATCACAGAACCTATCTGGCATGCAAGGCCATAGAATAAAAAGGGAAATTCCGTGAATCTTCCTCTGGCTACTTTTAAGGAAACTGCCCAGTCTCCAGTTCTACTTGCTATCCTTCATCCTATTAAAAGAATCTGCTGCTGCTTTCCAGGAAGGGGATGGGGGAACACTTCCTTCTGGTGGTGCAGTCTTAAATTTATTTAATTAATTTTAATTAGTTTTAATTAATTTAAGACTCTTTTAAGTCAGGGCTGTCAAACTCCCAGGCCACAGGCCGGACCATCACAGGCCGGGCGCTGGCCACGCCCATGCCCGGTTTAGCGAAGGGGGAAAAATCTCAATATGTCATGTGACCCATGAGTTTGACACACCTGCTTTAAGTCTTAAAGTTTAAAATTATATTCAGCAAAAAGACTTGTGATGTAATCAAGAAACAGAGTAATTTTGTATCTTGTCCAGAATCAGCATTTATGTTCAATGAATAATTTATAAAAGGAAAATCAATTTAAGAAAAGATAAAGACACATGAAACATTAATAAATTGTTAAATTTTATCTTGGTCTTTTGTCCATATTAAACTTATTATTATTCTTTTTTTTTAATGCTCAGGCAACTCAAATTCTGTTTATGAGCACTAAGAATTTTATTACTACTTCAGGGAGTCTTGAAGGTTGTGGTAGCAAGAATCCCCAAATTCCATCCAAATTAATAAGGTCAGTATGAAACCAGCCTTTTTTTTTCCCAGGAGATACTTTGAAATCCAGTGTGGATATTTTAGTTGCATGTTCCTGAAGATATTATTTATTGTATTGTTGAAGGTCTTACTGGATTTCTGACATGAGCTGGACTCCTGATAGTCTGTTTTTGGTTTGCATGTTAAAACGTGGATCTCTGATCATAATGACATGCTTGGGTGAATTGATGACTTTAATTACTTATGGCTGCTCTGTAGAATTTGGACCAGCAGAATTTATTCCTCTGCATCCATTAATATCACACAGGTGAGATAATAAAACAGTTTAAAAAATGTCATCTGAACTTTATGTTTTTCTTCCATATATTTTCTAATAATAATAATTTGTTAAACTTGCATGCTCTTCAACTCTCAACAACTCTGGCTGGCTCACAATCGTAAAAGAAACTACAATAAATTCAGTAAAATAAAAGATAAGATAAAAGGTGATATGCGTGATAGTTCAGAGGGAATTAAGCAAGGGGTCTTGCTCTTCTTTGCCAAAGGTGTATTCATATTTTGAATGTTTCATTTTTAAAACTTATTTCTTTTATTCTCTGTCAATGAAAATGGCACTGGCAAGAAAGATTAACTCCATCTTAAAGGACCTCTTCTCATTTTCTATGAGTGTAGCTTAACATACTGTATTCGGGGTGGGGATTTAGCCTAATATACTTTTAAGTGAAATAAACATTTTTGCATGATGATACTGTACATTAATCTTTTATTTTGTTGGTTTATTCTTCTGCTAGATCACAGAACTCTTTCTTGAATTCTCATGATTCATCAGTTTCTGAAGGGGACTTCATGAGGCAGAGGTTTTCTGTCACATGTCACTCGAGTTTGCCCTATCTCATTGCTTCTGATGGATACATGGTTACTGTTCTTAAATTTTCCAGTGAGTTTTCACCTTCCAAATATACAAAGTTATTGCTGCTTGATTCAGCCCAACGACTAGAAAAGTTGCACCACAATTTGATTACGTTCAAGGTAATCACTACTTTCTTAATTTTTCATTACCATATAATATTGGTTTGCAATTAAGGTCCATAGAGTCCTTTCTGAAAATGGCCATAAAACAGTTGCTACTTACAATAATTTGTTTGTTTCTTTAAGAAGGTATCCAATTATGAGTTAACACTCTCTTTCCCCAAGAATTGGAAATTGTTTAATATTTTGCCAAAGGATAATTCTCAGTGTTCTTCTGTATTTTACTTAAAATCAACTTTTCTACTTTCCTCAACTTACAACCATTATTTTGTGACTGGCTGAAGTTACTGTACACTGAAAAAAGTGACTTATGACCATTTTTCACATTTAATGACTGTTGCAGCATCCCCATGGTCATACGATCAAAATTCAAATACTTGGCAACTGGTTCATATTTATGATAGTTGCAGTGTCTTGGATTCATGTGATCCCCTTTTGTGACATTCTGACAAGCAAAGTCAGCGGGGAAGTCAAATTCACTTAACAACTGTATTACTAACTTAATAACTGCACTTATTCATAACTGTGGCCAGAAAAGTCATAAAATGGGGCAAAACTCACTTAACAACTGTTTTGCTTAGCAACAGCGATTTTGGACTCAATTGTGGTCATAAGTTAAGGATTACCTGTATTTTTTTCTGATGAAAATATCTTCTGTTACTCTCTTCTATACATCTCTCTATTCTTCTGCTTAAAGTTTCAGACTTTATGTTGTTCTCTTCCATAGTCTGAGGGGAAAAAGCAGCCACTGCAGTCACTGTCTTCTTTAAGAGCTAATCTCCTACAATATGAAAATCAGCTTTCTACTTTCTCTGGCACTCCAAAGTTTCTACAAGAAGAAGAGGCAGCCACTGAACTAATTGAAGAAATATCACTTTTCCAGGTATTCTCATTGCTTTGTAATATTGAATGATTAATGTTAATAATTGTAAATCATAATAAATAAATAGTAAAATATTTAATAATATAATGTGAATGAGAATAATTGTCATATAGAAAGGCCATTTTGTTTGTTTGGAGGATAGTAATGTAGAATTTTATGTTTGAGATTTTCTGTTGTTAAGGATAAATCTTCCTTTTTTCTGTTCTGGTGCTCAGAAGGCTACTTATGTGACACAGGATCCCTAATCTTACCTTAGAGCNCTAAGTATTCATTTATATTTTGCTGAATAGATATTGAACCATTCATACACCAAACTGACCATAGAGCTATGAAGAATTTAGATATCTCACTTGCAACAGTTTGTAGAAAGCATTTAGAGAAATATTATGTTTCATATTTTTTCATGTGTTGTATGTGTATACATATATATATTGTACTGTATATGTGGATATATAATTATTACTGATACATATGTCACAAAATAAGCATCTTTCAGATGTATAACATTTTTTTAATATAGGAATGCAATGAAGAATCCAGTGATGACAATTTTTTTCAAAGTAATTCATACACCTGGAGAAGCCAAAAAGCAGATTTTGCTTTAGGTGATGAAGGCCAGCTGGAATTTGCATCAATGTTTGACACAATTCATGCAATAGATGGAACAGACAGAAAAAAAGATGGCCTGTTGTTTGAACTGAACCATATTCAAAAGAATCTCATTGCTGCTTGGAGAGTGGGCACTTCAAGAAGTGTAAAAGAAAAAGACATATTATTGAATTTTAACATTCATTGCATTGTATACTTCTTTAACATTCTCCAGCATGTGAAGCTGAAAGAATTAGATCATCCTGTCAAAAATCAATCATGGATACAATGTGTCTTAAACTGTTTCCACCAATTTTTGATGGTCCTAAGTTGGGAAAATCAACACAGACAAACATTGGGGCATTTAATGAAATTCACAATGCAGACCTTGAAACTGATACTTGCAGAAAAACAAGATCACTTTTTCTCCACTAATCTTTTGGGAGGATTCTTATTGCTGAAGATGGTTATTCATTTTTTAAATGCCAAAAAAATACCACAGTATGAACATCTTCTAGCAGATCTGAATGGTAGTGATAAAGTGGAACTAGATTCTATTGATGTGCCTCTGTTTCAACACATGGATTGGAAGAATCACCAGAAGCACTGTGCAATACATTCTGTGCTAACGTGTTCTTTTCCAATGGCAAACCGAACTGAGAATCAAGAAAAAAGGTATTTCTTATATAAAAATATTACTTTAAATATTTTACTATTTTGATGCATAGTGTAACTTGAATCATGAATAAAATATCGTAAATAAGAATTCTGAAACAAGTAAAATGCAACATTTGAGTTCGTGTAACCCTTCTGGTTTCTTAACACCTGTAATAGATTTTAGTATGAGACCCAATATGCCAATAAACAGTGGGACCACCATAGCCAATTTATGCCATAACCTGTCAACATCAGTTTTCAGATCTTAATACTTTATCATCATCTCCAGTTCTTTGTCTTCTACAGTATTCTTCTATCCCCTAGTATTGCCCATCAATTAATTACACTTTCTTTTTTTCAACCACAGTTAAATTTGTGCATTATGAGCCAAGACATTACCAGTTTGTATTTGGAAATCCTGCAATATTTAACCTGCTCATTTTCAACTACTTTTTCAATTCTTTGTTCCTGCCAATTTTTCATTAATGTCCCATGTTATTTTTTACAAAATTATTTATTCCACTGAATAATTTTGGTGACTGTTATATCATTGTCCATAATCAATTTGTGTGATCTTGCATGAGCTGAAAATGTGATCTACCATTTCTTCACACAATCCACACTTTGAATTACTTGATCATAATGATGATAATATAATTATTACTTATGGGCCTGGTTTGCAGCCCTGAATTTCCTAGTGATTTCTCTTTGAAATACTAGTATAAGAATATAGAATGTGTAAGGATTAGTCAATAGCTTGCTTTAATTTGTGACTTTAATTCTTTTTAAATTTAGGTTAGCTGTAATCTGGCGACACTTGTATAAGCATGTGATTTGGTATTGGGCACAACTAAGCAGAAAAGTGAACAACTCAAACAAATCAATGACTGAAATCCAAATTGCTCAGGAAATTCCAGTGGCCAAAGCACTTGCAAGCCATATACAGGCAATCTTACAGTCTTCGGGAGAAAGTTTGGAACAGCTTCTGAATCTTAGGTCTCTGAATGGTTAGTGTTGAAGAAACCACCATCACTTATCACCTTGCATAAATATATACATGTAAATAAAAAATTGATCCTCCACCACCTGCAATGCTAATAACTGACACAATTTAAGGGGCTGATTTGACCTTAAATTCTGCATTCAGTGGGATGAGATATCCAATAAAGGGTTAATGTTCCCATTAACTCTTATGTTGAGAAGCAAAACAGATTCCTGATAATACCCATAGTGAACTTATTCATTCAAATTTTTTTTCCTCATAAGTATCAATGTCATCTGTGTGAGAACAAAATAATAAATGATTGTTGGTCTCAAGCAAACTGGCCTGAAGATAAAGATTAGTTTAAATGCTAGATTTCAATTTGTTTTTAAGGTGAGGAAGAGTTTCTGATAGGATCGTATAAAAAGTCTGTGGAAGCCTGGGAGAGAGCTTTTCAGGAATCAAAAGCAAAAGGTACAGTAGTGGTTCCATTTTTAAGGTTAGTCCTTTCTGCAAAATTACTTGTTTTAAGAGATATGGGTAGTCTTTTTATTATTGTTGACATTGTCTGTAGTCTCTTTGGATCAGTATGGTGGGTAGAGTTGAAGAAAGAAGTGAATGGGGCCAAAGCCAAACGTAGGTGATAAGATCTTTCTAACTCTGATACACTTTCTTGCACTTTGTGTTCCATATTTTCTGTGCTGATTGTTTCTATCCCAAGCAGCAGACTGTAAGGAAGGTTGCTCTTAGGATTTTCAAAGGGCATTTGACATTGGACAAAAGAGCAGAGGTGGTCCATCTCTAATTTAAAGTTTTTATATCTTTCTCTTTACCATGGAAATATACAGGTGAAACTCGAAAAATTAGAATATCATGTAAAAGTTCATTTATTTCAGTAATGCAACTTAAAAGGTAGCTAATATATGAGATACTCATTACATGCAAAGCAAGATAGTTCAAGCCGTGATTTGTCATAATTGAGATGGTTATGGCTTACAGCTCATGAAAATCCCAAATCTACAATCTCAGAATAATTAGAATATTATACACAATCAATAAAACAAGGATTGTATATAGAACAATATCGGCCTCTGAAAAGATAAGCATGCATATACACTCAGTACTTGGTTTGGGCCCCTTTTGCAACAGTTACTGCCTCAATGCAGCGTGGCATGGAAGCTATCAGCCTGTGGCACTGCTGAAGTGTTATGGAGACCAGGATGCTTCAGTAGCGGCCTTCAGCTCTTCTGCATTGTCTCATGTCTCATATCTTTCTCTTTGCAATGCCCCATAGATTCTCTATGGAGTTCAGGTCAGGTGAGTTTGCTGGCCAATCAAGCACAGTAATCCCACGGTCAGTGAAACAGGTTTGGTGCTTTTGGCAGTGGGGCAGGTGCCAAGTCCTGCTGGAAAATGAAGTCAGATCCCCATAAAACTCATCTGTGGAAGGAAGCATGAAGTGCTCCAAAATCTCCTGGTAGACAGCTGCGTTGACCTGCACTTATGAAGCACAGTGGACCAAACACCACACAGATGACATGGCTTCTCAAATCAACAGAGTCTGTGGAAACTTCACACTGGACTTCAAGCATCTTGCAGTGTGTGCCTCTCCATTCTTCCTCCAGACTCTGGGTCCTTGGTTCCAAATGAAATGCACAAGTTGCTCTCATCAGAAAGAGGACTTTGGACCACTGAGCAACAGACCAGTTCTGTTTTTCTTTAGCTCAGGTAAGATGCTTCTGACATTGTTTGTTGTTCAGGAGCGACTTGACAAGAGGAATACGACATTTGAAGCCCATGTCCAGGATCTGTCTGTGTGTGGTGGCTCTTGATGTATGACTCCAGCCTCAGTCCACTCCTTTGTGAAAGTCCCCAACACTTTTGAATGGCCTTTTCCTGACAATCCTCTCCAGGCTGCGGTCATCCCTGCTGCTTGTGCACCTTTTTCTCCACACTTTCCCTTCCACATAACTTTCTATTAACGTGCTTTGATACAGCACTTTGGGAACATCCAATTTCTTTTGCAAATTACCTTTTGAGGCTTTCCCTCCTTATGGAGGGTATCAGTGATGGTTTTCTGCACAACTGTCAGGTCAGCAGTCTTTCCCGTGATTGTGATTCCTACTGAACCAGACTGAGAGACCATTTAAAAGCTCAGGAACCCTTTGCAGGTATTTATGGCTTAATTAGCTGATTATAGTGGGACACTTTGAGCCTAGAATATTGAACCTTTTCACAATATTCTAATTTTCTGAGATTGTGGATTTGGGGTGTTCATGAACTGTAAACCATAATCATCTCAATTATGACACATCACATCTTGAACTATCTTGCTTTGCATGTAATGAGTCTATCTCATAAATTAGTAGTTTCACCTTTTAAATTGCATTACTGAAATAAATGAACTTTTGCACAATATTCTAATTTTTTGAGTTTCACCTGTACATAAATTCAATGATGGTAAACCTATGCAATTCTTTCTGTTTATAATCTAAAAACAGTGTGATATTGCACAAAAGGAATAAGGCAACAAGAGTTGCCAATTTCAATTGACATCATTAAGCAAGGATTACCTGCATATTAAGGTATGAGTTTAACTGAACTTCAGCAAATTCCTTCAATACCCCTGAATGCAATTCATCTGCTATTGTGTATTGAAGAATATTCCTTAGCTAATAATTTGGTATTTGTTTTTATTTCAAGTCTCAATCTGGCCCTTTCATCCTGCTCCTGTTCCACAATTGGCCTGCATCCAACATAGCGAGGCAAGATAAAAGTATGCAAATTGTCAGTGTGCTATAGTTGCAGCTAATCTTACAGCATGTAGACCTTAAGTTCCTTATGTGTGATGCTTCCTACACTACCATCCCTTAGAATTCCATTTCATGCTGCTATGATCACTGTAGCAATTGTTTTGTGTCCGCTTTCACAGAATAGTTTTATGTTTGTCAACCTACCACATCATTTTCTCTTTAATCTGTCTTTTATACTTTGCCCATATAGCCTCTTAAAGTAGTAATTATGTTGCTTGGAGAGAAAGATAGAGCTCCATCACAGCATTCCTATCCTAAATGAGTTTGGAATTGCCTGGGGAAACATGGGGAGAAAGAAAAATTGTACAAAATAGAAATAAAGATAATATGTGTACATACCTAAATTGGAGGTTTCTAAAACTGCCTCACACTTTTCTTATTGGGGATATGCAGATAGAGAATCTAGCAATATAGCATTTGGTGCAGATAACAAAAAGCCAGAAGCAAAAATAAGATAATTAAAATTATTAAAAGTTAAGCTTAATATTTATAAACTGGAACACTGGGATTCAAAAAATTTGCCTTTGCTAATTTTTCTTTGCAACAATGCTGTTAAAGAGTTCAAGTTGAAAAATCATTCAGTTAATCTTGTTTAAATTACTGTTTATGAAATGATTCAAATGAAATGTATTCTTATATAATAATCTAATATAATAATTGCATCATGTATATTTCTATTTTCATTTATGAATATGGATCTGAGAAGTAGATTTGCATTCATATATGCATAGGGCTTGTTTTTATATAACTAGGATTATGTTTAGCTTTTGTCCAATTATTTTTTTTTCTAAATATAGGGGGAAAGAGAATACCCTTTCTTCAAACTCGATATTATCTTGCTATTTTATATTCCCATCTGTATCATTATAATATAAGTGAGGCTCAGGGTCTGTGTGATCATCTGGTATATGAACTTCTAAAACGAAACCAAGTTTCTATAAAAAAACGAGATGTTATGACAGGTATGTACATGCAAAATTCTTCTTTCATCACTCAAGTTACATATAATAATGCAAGTAGTTTTCAGTTAGGGACAATAATTGTTACCAGCAACTCAGTTATTAAGCAACAGGGTCATTAAGTGAAAAGTGTTTGCACTGAAATATTCCAGCATTCCAGTTGCTATCATTAAACACAGTATCATGTGACCACAACTTGTAACTCCCTGCCAAGTTCCTTATTTGTTTTGTTTGTTGGGAGTTGGCACTGAAGGTCCCAAATGGTGATCACATGACCGTGACACATTGCAACGGTCATAATTATGAGCCATAATTGCCAAGCACCCAAATTGCAATCATGTGACTAAGATGCTGTGATAGTTGCAACTTCAAGGACCATAAGTCTCGTTCAGCACTATCTAATTTTAAGCATTCACTGAATGAGTCATCACTAAATATATTTAATTTGATATGTTGCAGATGTATTATTTTTGTTACAGTGTTATAAACATATGTTGTTCATCATTTCTATATGGATAATAGAACATTGCTTTGAATTACATAATTCATTTTTTATTTGGTTGCTTTTAAACTCTTTCCCTCCCAAATCTCCCAAAATTTTCTCCCAAAATTTTCCCCCAAAATTTTCCCCCAAATCTGGCTTAAGATGTAGGTAGCCCTCAATTTATGGCACAATTGAGCCCCTGGTTTATGTTGTTAAATTAGAAATTTGTTAAGTGAGTTTTGCCCTGTTTTATGACTTTTCTGGCCACACTTGTTAAGTGAATCACTAAAGCTGTTAGATTAATAACAGTTGTTAAGTGAATCTGCCTTCACCATTGTTTTTGCTTGTCTGAAGGTCTCAAAAGGGGATTGCATGACCCCGGTACATTGTAACTGTCATAATAGGAACCAGCTGTCCAGCATCCAAATGTAAGTCACATGACCATTGGGATGCTGCAACGGTCATAAGTGAAAAATGGTCATAAGTCACTTTTTTCAGTGCCATTATAACTTCGAACGGTCACTAAAATTGTTGTAAGTCAAGGACTACTTGTACAGTGTCTTCAAAATTTAAATGGCTATTATCTTGTAATAACTATCAGCGTATCTGCTACAACTCTTTTTTCTCTAAAGCACACTGATTGTCTTGCATCAAAACACGGCGTTTGACATTTAAAATGTGTGTCACTATTTGGGGGTTCAGTATAGTCCTATCCCAGCAGCACCTGCCCTCTGCGGGAAAATGGTATTTCAGAAGGTCTTAAAGTCCTAGCTGTTCTCACATGCCCTTGGTTAGCTTGACTGGAGCTCCTTGCAGGATGTGTATATTTGTGATGTTGGGTGAATTCACAATTTTGAACTTTATTTTTGCTTGTTCTTACTTTGTTTCTTTTCTTACTCATTGTATACTCTATTTTCCTTGTTCTATTTTGAGCTGCCTGAAATTGTTCTGGAGTTTGGCAGCACTTACATCAAATCATTCATTGTTATTTTTGTTATTATTGAAGTAAGCTCCATTAAGATCAGTAAGACCTATATTAGTATAAGATTGCAGTCTTTGGCTTTTGTTTCTGAAAGACCAAGGAATTCTTACATGCTAAGTAGTAATAACTTTATTTTGAGCTTTTTACTTCATTCAGTTACCCCAGACTTGTTTAAATTTTTATTTTAGATGCTGAATGGATAAAAGATATTCATGCTGAAGCTGCTCTGGCAGTGGTTCAGTCTTTGGCCCGATTCATGGCAGCCTACTTCACTAATGGGCCAGTTTATATTCTTCCTCCCCATAGTGTTGGTATCTTACCACCACTTCATATCAAGCCAGGTACCTTTTGATATTGTTTCATATGCTTGCTTAACTGCTATAGTGACAAGAAACATAATAGAGCTATATTGAGAGGTAATCTCCATCCTGCCCTATAGAAATGAACATAACATGGATTGGATATTATTGGACAGTGGTATTTTGTAGTTATTTCCTAATATACAATTTATTTAGTTCATTTAGCTGCCGCTCCATATCTCTTTTAAGTAAACTAATGGCATTATACTTGTCTTTGACATTCCTCTGAATGAAAAATGTTCCTCCTTTACATGCATCCAATGTGACAGGTCCTGTTCTTGCAGAACTGAAAATTGTACCTGCTGGTCTAAATTTCTGGGATAAAAGTAGGATGTTTGGTGGGTTGGATATCTGATGCAAATGATCTACAGTTCTGATGACTGTTCAGCTTATCCGAAAACAGGCTCAGAACTCACCTGGTCTTACTTTTAAGTAAGTTTGCAAAGAATTAGCCATTGAGCAATTTAAGAACAAAATAAACTCATAACAACTACTTTTTATTATAGATGGGAGCTTTCGTATTATTCCTCTACAACATTCCAGAGTCACTGAAGCAGTTAGGGATAATGGCCTGTCTTTTACTTGGACTGTAGAATATACTCTTGATTTGTTGCTCATCAGTGGACTGATTCCAGAAGCTGTGTGGCTAGCCCAGAAACTTGGAGATTGGAAAATAGCTGTTTCAATTGGAGTGGCTTATCAACTATATTGTCAAAGTAATAAAAGCTTACCAAGGTCAGTCATATATATAAACAGTAATGTATAACTATCATGAATTGGTATTATAGTATTTACCATGAATAGATATTTATCATAAATGGATACCATCATCATTATCATCCTGAATCTATAGCAGGATAAAAGCCTCCACTTGAAAGTTATGAAATATAAGCTACCGTAATGGTTAAGGGCAGGTTGATAGGTAGTTATTTTTTTATTTACCAGTCTAATGCCGAAGATAAAGTGGACCCAAATCATCAATTTTGTTTCTGTGCCTAAGGAATGACAAGAAGCTGGTTTTCCAGCTCATGCATGAGCTAGTACCTTAGAAGCTGCTTTTCCAACTCACAAGCTGGTACCTTAATCACTGTGGGTGGATGGATGGATGGATGGAGAGAGAGAGAGAGAAAAGCTCTGTGTTTCTCTTTGTGTGTGTTAGTAAATATAAAATAGGTAAATCTACCAAATCTAGCAGAATTTTGTCAGAAATATAGACTATGAACTTTTCTATTTGGTTTATTGGTGGACCACTTCAAAGAGAAGTGACAGAAAAACAGAGCAGTTTTCTTTTTTGTAGTATTTTTTTCATCACTATTGGTTCCATTTTAGTGACATGGTATAATATAAGTTGCTAGTACATTGTGTGATGAAGCTTTAGCTCACACACCATTACTTGGTTTTGTCATAGCATGTTTCAACCTAACCAATTATGGCTACTCAATAACTGATAGGTAAGCAACCATGGTTTTGGGCAGTGTGATAATTCAGACATAAATATTGGGCTCTTAGTAGTAATCTGTGTAAGTAGCTGGGTTGTTTGGGATTTGTTGTGTATCTTGAAACTTCAGAGATGATCCCTACATAAAGAATCCAACTTTTAGAGATAGTTTTGATGTTTTAAACACAGATTATTAAGAGATTACAATCTTTGCAGTGTTACGGATATCATCTCTTTCCTCCATCCATCAGATATTGCATTTGTAATCCATGGCAATCGGGCATTCACTCCTTCTAGTTACAATGTATGAAATGATAGTTGTAATAATTTTACAGGTCAGTAAGAAACATCTCTAAGATTTCAAAGGACACCCCCCCCCCATAGGTTTCTTTTGCAATATTAGCTCTTTTAGAGTTTCATATTATACTGAATGGGACAAATATCATTTGCTTTAATCAATATTTTTCTTTTGTGACTACCCTTGAGTAAATTCCATGTGTGACTAAGCAGAGGCCATTTTGAGATTTATTTGAAGTTACCCTGTTATTCTTAATACGATTTCAGGTCAGGAAAGGTGGAATTATTCCTGCCATTACACTTGACTCCAACAAACATTTTTCAAGAAAAGCTACAATCTTTCTTGGGTCAGCTTGTCAACAGTGAAACAACAAATCAGGGAAACCTGAGATATAAGCAACTCACAGGTGAGCAATCTTTTAATATAAATTTGTTCTTTTATTGTATTTCTGATCACTTTCATGTAAATGATGTTATTTCCACATCAGGAAACAAGTGGAAATGTCCTTATTCTTTATGCCTTTCCTAATATACATATTTATTTAATAGACATTTACAAGCAGACAACTATCAACTCTTTCAAATCATAAAATATGATTATGTAAAATTTTAATCAATTTATACATATCTGAACTAGATGTATAGAGATAAAATATTTTTTCAAATATCTAATATATCTGTGTTATGTCTTTTTGGTCATTTTCTAAAGATTTTCAGAAATCGACACATATTACTTTAATAGCTCTCTTTTTATAACCATTCATTTTCAGGGATAAAGTGTCATTAAATAATATCAACTTTGCTCGTCATTTTTTCACTGAAGCCTTTTCCATACTTTATTGGTCTATATCAGGGTTGTCAAATTCTATTTCATTGAGGGCCACATCAGGGTTGTGTTTGACTTTGGGGCAACGAGATGAGTGTTGTCAGTGTGACATCATTCATGTCAGGGTAGCCTATGGTGGCCTGAGCACTCTACCAGTGAAAACGGGTTTCCAAACTTCATTTTCAGCTGGGACAGCCTCCTGCAACCCTCTGCCAGTGAAAACGGAGTTCAGGAGGGCTGCACACAGCCCTCCCGAGTTCCATTTTCGTTGGCAGAGGCACCACAGGCCAGTCGTTCGCTGTTTCCAGAGTGGTCCTGCAGGCCAGATCTAAGCACCCTGAGGGCCGGATCCAGCCCCCAGGCCTTGAGTTGACACTGGTCTATATGAATGATTTTGGAGACTTTTTTAAATATTTAATTCACTAATATTGTGGTTATGTTTGTTACAACCCTGCAGTGTTTATATGGAAATATATTGACTGTTATAACTAACATAATAAGCCATTGTTATGAAAGAAATACTGAAATCTTTTTATTCTTGTGATCTTGTTATTGTTAAAAATTTTAAGCGTGAGGCAACACAAAGGCTCCACAATTTTTTATTCTGGATCAAATGCAGCAACTGATAGACATATCAAAATTCTGAATAAAATTCTCCTGGCATTAGCAAAGATTCTTAGACATGTTAATTTTGTGAGGCAGCACTTTGAAAGTTAAAACTGTCATATGTACTATAACATACAGAAGACAGCCTGAATGAAATTAAATACATTCATTTGCAAAATGCAAATGTCTCAGGAAATTATATTATAAATTATATTAGTAACTCAGTGTCACTATCATTTTGAACTAAAATATATATCCACATTTTACCATATATTATTGTCTTTATTTATTATTATTGCTTTTTTGCTTGTTTTAGATCCTATTGAAGAAGAAGATGCAAGTGCCCTTTTTAATTCAGTAGAACAAATATTAAAAGCAGCTGTTATGGCAGAAGCAGACATTCTGTCAGAAACCTTTCAGATTTTGATGGACTTTGTCAAGGATCAAAGTAGAAAATTCTGCGGCTTAGTTCCTAATGGCTTATATCTCCCAGCACCACCTTTATATTGTCCTCAGCCAACATTTGTGAGTGAAGAATGCATCTCAGGGTTGCATGAACATTTTTTTGGTCTCGCTAATTTTTTTCTGTTACGTTTCAGACTAGTTTTTTCTTTCAGAGAAGTACTAGCTTTATACACTGTATGCATATATTTATTAATTTATCAGGTGCTCTTGTAAAGAATCAATACTACTTATATTTTTGTGTGTTTGTTCCAGTTTCCTAAGTGTGCAAAGGAACACTATGTAATCCACTGTAAAGGAACTCAATATAGTTCCTATATAAAGGTAGATAAATGTTCCTTTCTGTGGAAGAAAGGGTACCTCTGTTCTTATATCAAATATTGTATCTGTATTTATTTATTCAAAGAACTTGGTTCTTTGGCTTAGCGTAGTTCTTTCTGTTGGAGCACATTAACCTCTGTGAACTAAACATTCACTATAGAGCATATAGAACTGTGTATATATTTACGTATATTTATTTGATCATAAAACACATTGGTAAATACTATGAAACTATAGTGCTTTTCTTTTCACACTTTAGTAGATCAAAGGAATTAGGGAATTAGGATGGGTAATTTGTATTGGGCTCACACTTTCTTTGGGAATGTTCATATTGTAAAACTTTTAAATTTTATAATAATCTAGGAAGAATATGCTGATGTACCATTAAGGGTAGAGAGAGACTGCAGACAGAAAATATCTGGAATTGTTCAGCGGATTCTTCTTCTTTTCCGAGCTGCTCACTGTTCTTTTGCTGCTGCTCAATGGTATATTACGCGGCTGAAACATGTACGAAGAGTCATGCAAAAGGTACATATTATTTTAATAATATACAAAGACCACCTTTTTGGACTTGATATATTTCATACTTCTCTGATAGCTCTGGGTTTTATTTTTTTGTTCTCTACCTTAAACCTAGAATTTTGTTATCCTATAGCTTACTTTCAGATACAATCTTTTAAATAATCTCTGGAAGGCAAATGCCATGATTCATGTGAGGTTTATATGCTTTTCATTATATAGATTATCTTAAAAATGTACATCCTAATTTGTTTGCAAATATAATCACTGGGACATTTCCAAGTTGACCATGTTCTGGTGAAACAAAGCTTGAAATGGCTTGACTGTTCCAACAGTGGAAAATAATTGGAGTTTAGAGAAGTCTTTTTGATTATCTGTATTTCTTAGAAGTAAATTCCAAACTGTTCACCTCTCTTAATGCAGAAATGTAGCTGCAGCCCGATCACCTTCTTTACAACTTTCCCAAAAAGGAGAGGTTGTAGATTAGATTGCTCAGGAAGATTGGATCTGGCGATGACCTCTTAAGGAAGATGTACCACTCCCTCCTTCAAAGCTAGCAGAACCACCGTCCTCTCTTGAGAAAAGCCAATGCCCAACTGTCCAAACAGTCTTCACAAACCAGGAGTGACAAAACCTGGCCAGATAACAATCTTGAGAACCTGTCTAGTTCATTAGGAATTACAGAATCTAAGAGATGTACACATTGATATTGTCTAGAACAGGGGTCGTCAACCTTTTGGACCTCAGGGACCACCAAAATCATTATTTTAAATCCCGTGGACCACTCATGTGAATTTTGACTGATGTGGCTTGCTGACGTTGGTGGGAGGGAGAAGGAGAGAGAGAGAGAGATCCTATCTAACTTCAGAGGGCTGGTGATTTTCTTTCTTTTTCTCTCTCTCCCTCAAACACCCCCACCCCCTTCAAACCTCCCCTCCATTCCTAGCCTGCTTTGAGCTCTGTTCTCAGAGAGAGGGGGAGAAGAGAGATCCGATCTAACCTCGAGGGCTGGTGATTCTCTTTCTCTCTCTCTCTCTCACACACACACACACACACTCCCAAGGCAGCCACATTCCTAGCCTGCTTTTGAGCTCCATTCTCAGGCTTTGTGCACGGAAAGCAGCAGAAGTCTTTCTTTCTCTCTCCACAAACTCCGCCAGAAATTAGTCTGTGCCAGTGCAGCCTCTTGGAGCAGGATGCCTTGGAGGGTCTCAAAGACTCATTTCTGGCAGAGTTTGAGGTAGAGAAAGAAAGACTTCTGCTGCTTTCCTTGTGTGAAGCCAAAAGCAGAACAAGAAAGAAGCAGAAAAAGCAACCTGGTGGCCAGGCAAGTTCCCCAGTCCACCCTTCCGCCCCTCCACTCACTACCTCATGTTATACCTAATGCAAGCGACGCAAACCTTGTGTTCCCACCAGCCATGTGGGTGGCACAGACTTGTGTTCCCCCGCATCCTGGATTAATTGCTTTGGGGGGGGTGGCATTTCTCTGCGGACCACCAAAATTTTCTCACGGACCACCAGTGGGCTATGGCCCACCGGTTGGTGACCGCTGGTCGAGAACATTCACATTGTCCCAATAAATGGTAGTTAATGCTGTCCCTCCCGTATAAGGAATGAGTCACCACAAAAAGACCACTGGTTAGCTATTAGCAGATATATAAGATGATGATGAAGAAACAACTATGCTTTGCCACTCTTATTGCCAAAATGAATAGGTACCACATACACACACACATACATATAAGCTGTATTCACTTAAAAAAAGTCATCAAAAAAGCACAACAAAGAATGTTCTTTCTGCACCAACTCAGAAAGCTCAAACTGCCCAGGGAGCTGCTGATACAGTTCTACAGAGGAATTACTGAGTCTGTCATCTGCACCTCTATAACTGTCTGGTTTGGTTCTGCAACCCAACAGGGAAGACACAGACTTCAGAGCATAATTAGGACTGCAGAAAAAACAATTACTACCAACCAGCCTTCAATCGAGGACCTGTATACTGCACAAGTCAAAAAGAGGGCTGTGAAAATATTTACAGACCCCTCACATCCCGGACATCAACTGTTTCAACTCCTACCCTCAAAACGATGCTATAGAGCCCTGCACACCAGAACAACTAGACACAAGAACAGTTTTTTCCTGAAAGCCATCACTCTGCTAAATAAATAATTCCCTCAACACTGACCAACTATTTACAGAGTCTGCACTACTATTACTGTTAATCTCTCATCAGTCCTTATCACTCATCCCCTCCCACTTATGACTGTAACTTTGTCATTTGTATCCTTTTGATTTATATTGACTGTTTCCTAGTATGATTTGATTGCTTATTGTACCCTATGACTATCATTAAGTGTTGTTCCTTATGATTCTTGACGAATGTATCTTTTCTTTTATGTACACTGAGAACATTTGCACCAAGACAAATTCCTTGTCTGTCCAATCACACTTGGCCAAGAAAGAATTCTAATTCCAATTCTAAATGTATGAAATGCCCTCCCGCATCCCCTTTACAGAAGCAAATTGCTTACAAACTGCCCTTGTTAAAAAAAAATAAAAATGCAGCAAGCTGAATTAATCCCGAGTAGTGAAAAGAATCAGAGCCAGGAACTTGTGGCCCAGTAAACCAGGTTGTTCATATTCACTGATCATATTTCAAAGATGCTCTGCTTAGTTTGCTGACCTAGTAGGAAGGAATAAATAATAAGGTCATTACAGATGGTTTTATCTAAATCATTCCAATGCCATGTTGTAATTTATATTGTGTCTTCCTTTTTCCTCTGTTGTTTTGTCCCTCTTTCTCATTGTAGATTCACAAAAAAGGTGCTCTTCCTCCTTTAAGTGATCTTCCAGAAAATTTGCTTAAGTATTCCAATTATCATACTGTGTTCTTACAGCCTTCTTCTTTTGGAGACCATAGCTTTGATGCTGTTTCATGTAAAACTATAGGTGTGTATCTGCAAAAATTCCAATATGTGTTTCAAGAAGAATTAAATGCAAAGCAAAAAAAAAAAAAAGCCTGTCTCCCTGTAACAGCACTTAGAAATGTTTAGGTACTATGAGGACAGTGTCATCTAATCTAGGTTTAATAATATAGTCAGAGCCTGTGGGGGATACCCATCTGGCCCCTTACATATTCCTCTGCTATCAAGCAACAAATCACTTTCCTGGTCCATTTAAGTAGAGTGTGTGTTAAAAGAAGAAAATATTTCCATTCTAATAAGCTGAGGACTAAATTGGGTTGTAGGATGAAAGTAATCTAGTTGCTGATTTTTCTGACATTCCATTCCTTTTCAGTATATCTTATTGATCTGCTAACACAGGAAAGGGCAATTTTAAAATGTCCATGTGACTTCTTGTTAATATGTTGGGTAAATTGTTGCTATAAAATGAGACAACACATCATAGTTAAGGTTAATTGATAGAAGGAAAGTGAAGAAGTTGATGATAGTAAACAATATAGCCATTAAAATAATACACTCATTGCCTGCAGAAAATACAGAAATGTTACTTATTTTATGATGTACTCCCTGTTCCATTTTGAATTTTTTGCATGTCTCTCTTGCAGGATGCTTTCGAGAATTATGTGTATTGTGCTGGATGCTTCATGTTCGTGAAAGATTGTCTGATAGTTGCAGACGGTATCAAAAAGCAAGGGAGAATTTGGAAAACCGGAATGTAATTAAAATAAGACATACTTCTCTCTCTCCCTTTCTCTCCCCCTCTCTCTCCCTCCCTCCCTCCCCCTTCTCTCCTCCCTCCCTCTCTCTCTCTCTCTCATATCTATCACTTGATTTCTAAAATTGCCCACCTTAACAAATGACTGTGGCATGTTTAGGACATTATCTTTTTTTCTTCTTTCTAATTACAAAATCTAAGCTAAGTCAGTTTAAATGAATCAGTTTGTAATAATCCCCCAATTATTTGAAGGACCATCTTACCTCAGATTCCACAGACTTTACCTTTTTAAGTTTATCTCTTAAAATATCTGACTAATGTAATTGGGATTTCATCTACAAATAGTCATAACCATATGTTTATTTTCATATCGGCTTTATTAATATTATATTCCATTTTTGTAAGCAGCCCTGAAAAGGGTTTTATCTTAAAAGTTGCCCAGAAATATTTTTAATGATAATAGTCAAAATTTATAAAATATGCCACAATGATAATAGTCAAAATTTATACAATATACCACAATGACAGATCTGTAGGATTAAATTCAACCTATCTGAATTATTCAAAAAAGGAAGTACAAGAGGGTGAGCTGTGGTCAATATTCCCTTTAGCTTTATTCAAATATTAAATTATTAGCTTTATTCAAATATTAAATTATTAGCTTTATTCAAGTGTCTTAATATTACATACATTTTTGTTGTAGACCAGGGTTTAACAAAATGGGTTTAGATCCCATGTAGTTTGAGATGATGTACCTAAGTTTTTAGGCCAATTACAAGATGTTCTTTCTTTAGGAATTCAAGAGGGTCGAATTTGATGCTTGCATAGTTGAGTACTCTGTCAGTGCTTTGGAGTGGGCATGCCGAATGCTTCCTTTTGCTAGATTCATGAACATTGAAGAACTTGTGCAGGATATCATTCTGAGCCTTATTGGAGAATTACCACCAATTAAAAAGGTATGCAGGATTGAGGAATTTAGCTTTTTTTATATACAGGTAATCCTAATCTATTTAACAACCATTGAAAGTTAAAACAACCTTGGAAGGAATACTTTATGGCTCGTAAAACACTTCTGACCATTGTAAAACTTTGTGCCAACACACACACCTATCCCCCATCACGTGACCACATTTCAGATGCTTGGCTACAGGCTCACATTTAAATCAATTTCCAAGTGACCCACAGTTATGGGATCCCCATTTGCAATTTTCTCTGCCAGCTTCCCCAGTAAGTCAATGGGGAAGCCTTCAAGAAAATTTGCAAGTGGGAGGGGATGGAGGGAAGCTGCAATCCTTTGTGGAACTACAGGAAAGCTGCTGAAATTTTCAGGATTTCATCTCTTTTGGCATGCATGGAAACCTTCACAAAAATGTTTGAGAGCAACAGGGCTGCTTGCCAGGAGGGTTTCAGTTCCACATGGAACTGAAATCCTTCAGCAGGCAGTTCTTTTGCTTATCGATACTGGAGGTTGCAGCCAGGATTATGGTTGTTGAATGAAGTAGTTACATGGACATGTTGCTTAACGACTGCTTCAACAACAACAGTGATTTGTGTCCCAGTGTGTTTGTAAGTTGTGAACTATCTATGTACCTTTGAATGTTTATTTTTACAAGTATGCAACTGATTTTTGGAAACTTTTATCAAATATCTGGAAGCAATTGAAATTATTTTCATGCTGGTTTGTTTTGTACAGGTGGCTGAATTTTTGATAAAAGCATTTCCTAGCTCTGAAGATGTGAGGGTCTCATTAAGGGATAAATACAATGATCTATACCAACGACTTAGGCACTGCACAGTTAAAGGTACAGTGTATGACAAAGACAAACATAATGAAAGCAAAGCTGTATTTTTTCTTTAAAAGAACATACCTTGAAAAATGAAAATATAAATTATGAATATAAAATGTAAATTACAGTCTAAGTAATGTGAACAATAATATCTAGAATTCTTTTCAAAGGAAAACTAATATAAATGACTCTAGATTATTGGTCAAGGGAAATGTTATATACTGAATAGACCCAGAATAGTATTATCCACCCACAGCATATACAATGTAAATTATCTGAAATCTCAGTTAAAATGATTAGTTAATGTGATTCACTTTAGAAATAGCAGCATATTTTCTGTCTTTATGGTTAGGCCCCAGTAGTGAAGAAATTATGTCGGTTGTACTACAGGCTACTTACAAAGTGAATGTGAAAACCCTGAAACGTGTGATAAGAAACATAGGGCCCATTCAAACAAATATCTGGGAGCCACCGGAAGAAGAGATACAAGATTCCAGAAGTTCCTGCTTTGATCAGTTTTCTTTGGGGACTACTCTAAGCAGAAGCACAATTTCAGATTTCAGAAACTTTCAGGGGTGCAACAATGCTGAATCAGCAGACTCACTTTCTGAGTTTGGGGTGACAAAAGCAGCAAGAAAGCTGAGGCAAGAAGATCCCAAGTAAGTGTTCAGAACGTTTTGTCTTGAATCAGAGAAAAAATTATTTGGTGTAATATCTTATCTAAACTGTGTGAAATTGTGCACATCTGCTTTTCATGAAGTTCCATGTGGCTTACTTTTTGTCAGTCTGCATAGGATTGCAACCTAAAAGCCTCATGTCCTTGTTCTACTGCTCTTATGCTGGGGATCATATAGCAAAGTGTGAGCAAAGCAGTGGTGGACTGACACAATTCACCCAAGAAAATCCTTAATGCAGAAGAACACAGTAAGGATGAGATTGTGATAAAAATAATCTTTCACACATTTTTTCAGTATGTTAATATGTTTCATAAAATGTAGTATATGATTGACATTATGCCATGTAGGCTTATTTTACTCTTAGCTACTTTGTAATACTAGTTTCTTTCCTGGATTGAAAACACCTTTCTTGCCTTTATGGATATATAGAAGTTACTGTAGAAGGGGAAAGATGCTTTTTATATGTTATTTTTAATCTGTTTTATAGGGATATACCCTCGTGTATAGATGTTTCCAACCATAAAGAGTGGACTGAAAAGTTAAAGGATTGCAGTGGGGAAGGAGATTTTAAAAAAGGGACCCATAAAGACCTTACCGATCAACTCCGTATGCCTTTAGTTGGCGAATGGGAATTTGAACGTGATGATAATGAATATATTAAGTTTTTAGACCTCTTCCTAACTTACGTGCTTGAAAGAGATCCACTCAATCACAGCGAATCTGCTGTTCCTTTTCTGACATGCTTTTCAGCCCTCCTTAGAGAACATGAGCTCCATTCTCTTCTTTTTGATGTTCACACAACACTGATACGTCGACAGGTCAGAGCTGAAGTCCAAAATGCATTTAGAGCTGGTTCTTGCTACACTCTTGGTTTTGGATGTAATGATTCTAAACTAGCTCCTGTATGGGGTAAAAAGAAAAAAGATTGTGAAAAAGACACTTTAACCGATGAGCAACCCTTAGAGCTTTCAGACTGTGATTCAGTCATGAGACTTATTGAAAGAAGGGGTTTATTTGGTCAAAGCCAGCAATCAGTCAGTGACTCACATGATTCCAGTAAGACCTTAACGTTCACACCAGCGTTTGCTCAATGTTGGTCTACCCCTAAAACAGCTCTCTTTCAAAAATACATCTGCAAAACTGGACAAGTGAATGATGTCACACAACAAGACGAACCAGTCCCAGAAATACATCTTAAATTTAACAATATATCTCGCTTACTGGAATGGATGATCAGATGGTCCAGTAAGAGAATGGTCCAAGATCCCATTACAACAGGGACATTTCAGGAATGCCAATCAATGATGCATGTGAAAATATCTTCATCTGCCATTCTTTCATCATTGTGGATTTTAGAGCGGCGTTTCGGCAACAAATTTCAAGACCAAAATTACGATTTGGTAAGCATCCAAAAAATATTTTGAACATTCTTGTTTTACTGTCATGGGATTATATTAAAAATCAAAAGTGATATAAAACATTATATAAAAGTTTTGCTTTATCAGAGATATGTACTAATTCAAAATATTTGTAGCAATCATTTTATGTTTTCTTGCTGATTAATTAGCACACTGTCAGGGAGGGCATGATTTTAGAATGTTAAGTAATGAACCACCCTATAGAGCAGTCGCTAAGCAGCATCAAACATTCCATAGCCATGGACATTCTTTGTAATGTACATTTAGAAGGTAGCGGAAACTTATGTGAAAAATACTAAGGAATGGTATTTATGTCATATATTGGCCTATAACTTTTTTAGCAGAAACATAATTAAAGCCAAATGGAGCCTTTGGATAACTAATACGGGACAATTTTTGGGAAGGGAAAATTTAAAATTTGACATATAATTTTTCAGAACACTTATATTTTAACATTGTAATTTGTACTAAAGGCTATTTATAGGATGGCATATTCTTCAACAAGATTTACATTCTGATCCAAATCTGAAAATATATAGCCTCTACAGATGAGGATTTTCTTAGGCAGATAGGTTTCTTGTGGTGCAATAACAGTTATTGAAAAGATGCACAACAGGAGTGTAAAGGAAAGCTATGAATACACATCATTTTTTAAAATTAAAAATTATACATGGGGTTGTTGTTTTAGAAACCACAGAAACCATGTGAAAAAACTTCCACTGTCATACCCAAATTGGAGAAAGATGATGCTGAACATACAAATAGTTCTTCATCGGAAGGAGCTCCAGCTGAAATCCAAAACGGACATGGTGAACCATTTAAAAATATTCCAAGGTAAGAATTCAGCATTCAGTTTGATGTAAGGGCATAGACTACCAAAGGGAGTAAAAATGTGCTGTATAAAAGAAGTGAAAGTTACTATCAAAAATCTTATATATATATATTTTTTTTATGTAACTCTTAAAGGTGCAGAACATTACCTGAAAAGCAAAATAGAAAGAAAGTAAGTTATAGGGGTCGTTATATCGTACCTGATATAGACACTGGAAGTACAGCTGTTGATATCAGTCTGGCAGAAAAAGTGGCAGAGTTTCTACGAAATGAAATAGTTGGACCACCTGAAACTGAAGGTTGGTTAAAAGAAAAGTTTTTTTTCATCCATATGAAGTCATTTATGTGAAGTAAAAGAGATTTTTGCGTGGGATGTGTAATATTTACTCCCTCTAGTATTACTGGAACACAATGAAACACTACGGGATGAGGTATCCTTGGTGCTCTCTGAGCTTGGTTTTTTTCTTGCAGATGTTTCATTACCCAAACTAGGCAACAATCATGTGGAATAAACAGCCAAGCTCAGACAGCACCAAGGATCATTAAGAATGGTGTTTTAAGATTTCCCTTATTGCCAGATTCTAATTTATAAGCAAAACAGATGCATCACTAAACAGTAATGGTCACTCTATGCTTGTAGAATTCCCAAGGGAATTAAAATATGTGCGTGTAAAGGAAAGGAAAAATAAATATTAGGATGCACTTGGTGATCAGAAAATGGAATCCAATAGTGTGTTAATGAGAGCTGAATACAGAGAGGTTTTAACAGGTTCAGAAATGTAGATACTAATAAAGCCTAAAATTACTCTGATGACTGGCTTCCCAGAGCAGGATACTTGTTAACAGAAGAAAATGTAAGGTCGTTAATATAAAGATGATTCGGGGATTAAAAATAAAAACAAAACAGAAGCAAAAACAAAAACTGAATTGAGTGGAACTTGTGTGAATCTACCAATCACTTCAAAACAGAGGACAGCTTGAGGAGTCAGCAGTTTGTCAGTTGAAAGAAACAAAAAAAAAATGAATTTTTTGAGATCCCTGTAACTTAAAATATTATGAGGGTGTGGAATTTTGTAGGATGATTTTTCTTTTAAATTTTCTGCTGGATAGCCACCAACACACAAGCTTGAGGCAGACTCTCTTCTGACACTTTATGACATAGATGTATTTTGCAATGTTTGGATCTGAGGCAGATAAGGATCTTCTGAAAGAAGTCACAGATTCTCCTGTAGCACTTGAGTTACCTCAAACACCATTTTTTAAGTCTGCATGGTATCTGTATAAATCTAGGAAAAGGCATGGCTTCTTTAAGTACCTGCTGCCAGCTAAAGTTTATCCTGAATAAAGGGATGAGTGGATATATGCTGAAGAGAAATTAATCAGAAAGTTTCCATTTCTATTCTGGAAATTTCTCATTCTGGAAACCTGAACAATATTACAAAGATACAAGAATATTACTTTAGATGAGGAAAATAAATTCAGCCTTTTTTTAAGAGGTTCAATGAATCAGAGTTTAAGAGCCATTTAGAAACAAATATTGTTAATACTGTTTATCGCCTCTCATGTAAACAACAAGAATTTATGAAAAGGATAGTTAGTAAAAAGAAAGAGAAAGACATGGAAAAAAAATACATGGCTCTTTTTATTAAATTGTTTTTTTAATGTTGTGCTTGTTTTGAAGTCTTTAATGAAGATCCAATTTCAAGAAATCCAATGATCTCTGTCAGTATTAAATCAGTAGAAAAGAAAAAAGAGGTAAGTGGTTCTCAAAATAGGTGTATTTTCTTGCAATTCAGTTTATAAAACCTATGTTTTATATATCACATATAACATTATCGGTAGATATGCTAGAACAGTGGTTCTCAATCTGTGGTCCGCAGACCCCTGGGGGGGCCACTGTTGTCACGGGGGCCTACAAAGACCTAAATAAATGTTACAATTTAAATCTTGAGTTCAAGATTTAAACTTGAATCTTGGGGGGTCCATAGCCATGGTCTGTGGCCACAAAAGGTATTTAAAGGAGGTCCATGGTGAAGAAAAGGTTGAGAACCATTATAAGTATAGCACTTAGATATACCACTTTACAGTGCTTTACAACCCTCTCTAAGCGGTTTACAGAGTCAGCATCTTGTCCCCTACAATTTGGGTCCTCATTTTACCCACCTCAGAAGGATGAAAGGCTGACTCAACCTTGAATCTGGTGAGCTTTGAACTATCAAATTGCAGGCAGCAAGCAAAAGTAGCCTGCAGTACTGCACTCTTAACCAGTGCGCCACCATTATGCTAGAAGATGTCACTCCAGAGGCCTTCAGCATTGTTTAATTTGGCTTTCGTAGAATCATGACTTGTTACTTCAAAATCAAATTCATTCATACAATTCTTGGCCTAGATTTCATGTATAATAATCAAGAGAAACATATATCCTATATTTAATTACTTATGCTTTCCATGATAGTATTAAAAAGCATAAAATCTGAATAAAAAGAAATTCAGATTCATGGTGAATGATAGTTTATAGATTGATAGTGAAGTATTATGGACATTATTTGATTTGGGAATAAAAGACCTACAGTTTTTTGCTTGAAATGTTAAGTCCAAAAATTTTTTCATCACAACAGCAGTTGTGAAGTTTTCTGCTTCAGTTTTGGTTCTCAAACAATATTTCTTTGATTTCATGACTTTATATTCTGAGGCTCTTCAGAAATTACTCTGAAAAAAGCTACTGATTTTCACTGAATTTTAATTTTTAGGTAGGATACACAAGCTGTTTTAAACTGAGGAAACAATTTTTGAGTAGTTGGTTTTTAGGACTAGAATTATCAAAAACATAACCCATGTATTCAGTAAATTACAATTAGTTAAGTTGATAATATGATAACTTTCTCTGCATTTAATAATTGTTCTCTGAGGGACTCAGGATACTAGACCAAGTATCTGGCCTGTAGAGTTTTATTGAATAAAATATAGTAATAGATTAGAAACTAACATTTGCAGATATTTTATTTCTGGTCCCTGCTCCATTTTTTCTTAAGTTCTATTTTTTTTAATTTAGCCCTTATGTAACAGACTGAAAGTGGTCCTTAGGTTTCCCTCCTCCCATCCAAGGTACTCAAGCTAATTTTTTTCAGTTTTGTTAGGTATTAAATCTGTAAAATGACACTGCAAACTACACATTTTAGAAGATACTCATAACCATATTGTTTTTTACAATTTATATAATAAAATAAGCTTGGCTATATGTCATCGTCACAGGTTAATCATTTAAGAAATTCCAACAATTGACTGATGATCAAAGTATTAATGGAATAAATAAATAGTAAATTTTAATCATTTAAAAGTAGTGAAATGATAACATGTTAACATATGCTTAAAAACTCCTTAAATCACAGCACCTCTCTGAATTAAAAGTAGAATGTCAACAGAATGAACCTTTAATGGAAACATCTGAGAGAAAATGTACAAAATTGGATGGGTGAGAGAAATTAATACTCTGTATATTTATTGGTCTACATGTTTCATTCTTTGCTTTATTTTTAATTGTTGATTATTACAAGTATGCATAAGAATTTAACTAGCAGGTTATGTCTTAGCATTGTTCTACATCCAGCAGTAGGAAGCCCTGATCTATACCCACATATTATCTGCTGATATTTGGGGGTTCCCTAATAAATAATAGTATATAATTTTGATAACCAAGAGTGCTTCACAGTGAAGTACTTCCGGATTGACATCTTTATTTTCCTGAATCTTCTGGACCCTACATGAATGTAGAAGTAATCCAGGAAGTAAAGATGACTGAAATCTTGCTTTTTACTTTGAAGTGCTCTTAGCTGCTTAGAAAATAAAGAGGTCAGAACAATTATTCTTCCATCTTTGGATTCTGTCCTTTTGTACCTACAGCGTAACATTTATTGATGAGAGCTATGAATTTTAATATAGTATTAAAATGCAATATATTTACATATTAACATAGTATTAATGATATTAATATTCAGTATAGTCAAACATATTCAAAAAATAATTCATTGCTCTTTGTTAATTTTATCCTCTTTAAGTTGTTTTTCCATAGCTAATGAAGTTTTTGTAAATGATTTAAATGAATAATTTGTCCTTTGAAAGAAAAGTACATAGGAACTCCCTTTAGAAGTTAACTTTTGTTCACTAAATAGTACTGATTTCCTTTTCTTTTTTTCTTTCTTGAGCAGTTATCTTTTATTATTTCAACTTAGCATTCATGTCACTTAGATGTTGATGTTTTGTTGATTTAGTTACTCCTGGTTACAGAGACCAGATGTAAACGGTCTAAAGTTGTGCACAGGGTAACAATGTTTGTTTAAAAACAGAGTTTAAAAAAAGCTTACTGCTATGATAAAGAATGAACAGTAAGTAATACATTTGAAACTTTTAATTAAAATTATTTAGTCAATTTTAAAATTCATTTGCATGCATTCAAATTGAGATTCATCATATGTTAAAGATATTATATATTGTTCTCTTTCTATCTCCAGTATTACAGGTGAAGTAGATCCCAGTGATTTCCCCCTTTCATTTTGTTCTGAAAAGCGGGCAGAAACAACTAGGTAAATGTTGCTAAATTATTTTCTAAAATTTATGTAATTCTGTCCCCAACCCATCCTTTAATTTCTAGCATTTTACTACTAGTTTAAAAATTTAAAAATAACTATTTCCGAAATTCAATCCATTGTCATTAGTTCACAGTTGCTTATCCTTAGATTTATTTCTGAATTGCCTTGGAAGAACTGGGCAGTCCCAGGAAGACTGGGAGGTAATTTAAATACATGGGAGCGGTGTTGATACTTAATTCCTATTCTAAAGTGGAATGTTTGAATAATAATAATCCCAGATGGAGGACTTTTAAATTGATAGAGTAATTACTAATTATTGTAATCTCCCTGGAATTGTGGCTGAAGAGGAGAGACTATTATTGTCTGTAATGTTCATTTATGAAAGAGTAACTGGAATGTGTATAACTACTTAAAAGAATGTCACTATCACTTTGGAGAGGAGGGGAAAAAACCTAAATAAGGAGAAATATAAACAATAAGGAGATATATTACATGTAATGGAACTTTATTGTCTCATGTTCCTCTCGTAATTTTATATCTGGGTTTACCAGTATGCAGCTTCCATAGTTGGACTTTCAAAGCAAACAGACTTTCATATCTTTTGTTATTTAGGGATTGCTCACAATAGCTTTTCAGATAGTCAGATACTCATATGATCCTCTCTAAGTAGTCACTTCCTAAGCAGGAACTATTTATTTTATACTCTTCAACCATTAACAAATTACAATACATCCTAAATGTACAATTTTCCTTGGAGTGACTTGTTCCCACTATTTCAGACTTTCTGTGCAGCTCTACAGAATTAGATATTTAAGAAAAAAAGTTTAGACTCCTGGTTTCTCTTATCACAGCTGATTTCCCTTTTTATCTCTGCAGTGTAGACATCACTGTTTCAGATGACCAGCCTTCTTTCACAGAGGTGTCAGACATTCCTTCAAATGACACTGGTGTAAAAACAGAGGCGATTGATAGAGAAATGACAGCACAACCACCGAACACTTCAGAGGTTGTTGGGCAAATGTTACAAGATGAAATGTTTAAGCTGATTCAGGTGAAAATATAACATTATGAAAAATATAAGCATATGGCTTAGAACAGAGTTCCCCAACCTTTCTGTGTTGGTGGCCTGGAGTGGGGGAAAGGGGATCATTTTGAGGGAGGGGCAGGCTCATGCACACATGAGTGTGGCCATGAGTACCCGCAAAAGTGGAGCTGTGCTTGCACACATGCACGCACACCTTCCAGCTATTCAAGCATCCTGGTGGCCAAGCCACAGGTTGGAGGACCTCCCATAGAATATATTAAATTCATATTTTTTTCATTTGAAATATTTTCAGCTTGAACTGAATTGTTAAACTCTCACCAAAAGTGTTCCAAGGTTATTCCCACCTTATTAGAAATTTTTCAAGTCCAGAAAAGCCTGTTTGAGTTCAGAATGCTTCCAGTAAGTTTAAAATAGCCAACTGTATTAGAAATATTTTGACCAATGCTCCTCTATTATTATTCCTCAAAAGTTGGCAAGATAATGGCAGACGGATTAGGTAATGCTTCAAGAATAGTACCATGATGCTAATTGAGTTTGAAGCCAGAGTTTCTTTATTCTTCAAACAATCTGTTGACCGCGTAGAGATTAGAGGTATAACTGCAAGTAAGATTATTTGGAACAATCCTATTTACCCTTCTGTGTATTAGATGTACAACTGGAAGTGTGACAAAGTAGGTGGCTTCTGAATAGTGGAAATGTTTTTAAGGAAGAATAAAATACAATGAAATTCTACAAACACACTTCCCATACTTCAAATATTAGCTAAAACTATGCCTAATGTGGCTATGCAGTAACGTACTTGGTATTATTTGGCTCCTAATTTTATTGTCCTTAAAATTATCTCATATTCTTAAATTACTGGTCATTTTTCCATTCTTCAGGTCATAACAATGTGGTTATCAAAGAAGGATAATATTTAGGATTTTACCTGTTTCAATATGATAACTGCATAGTTGCAAATATGTTCAGTAATAGATTTTAGCTAAGACACATTTTTAGTAAATGTATTCATTTCTTATATTCTAGCTGCAGCAGATTAACTATTTGAGTCTCATGCAAATAGTTGGATTTGCCAACTTGCCGAATACATCACAGCAGATGCAGCAACCTCAACCTTTTCCATTAGGAAGAAACTGGGCTTCAAGCACTGAAGCGAATAATATCCATCAATCTCCCCCCATGCAGCCAGCAGGTGATGTTCAAAAACCTACTGACCATCAAATAGCAACTTTGGAAAACATTTGGAATGTTGGTAAGAAAAATAACAGTTCTCAGGAAGAAAAAAACTTACCTGATCAGAACCAGGATGGAAATAACATGGTGAGTTGCTGAGATTTTTAAAGTTTTAAAACTCATATTCCATGTTTTTGTTGAATATCATCATCAAGTAGTACTACAATTTAAAAAAAAACTTACATTGTTATCTTTTGCCTTATTTAGAAATTTGTGCACATGAATTCAGCATCACGACAGAGTCAGTCTGTTGGTGCAAGATTGATGCTACAACTTCAAAGCTCACCTCATCAGAATCCAGCCAGGCCATTCCCTCTGTTATCTGTTTCCCTAAATGCTGAGAAGAAGCCAAAGCTTATTCCATTGGCAAAACCCTTAAATAATGCCGAAGGATTTCCTTTGCTAAAGCTAAAAACAAGTTATCAATTTCAGGCACTCAATTTATGCCCAGTAATTCCCCGCAGATCTTCTGGACCATCACCAGGACCGAGAGAAGCCTGGGGTCCTCCACCTTCTCTGGCACAAAATCCTCCCGGTTTACAGATGTCAGAACCCAGAAATGAGACAGGAGCACATCTAAACTTGAACCATTCTGATCAAAATATTACAAACCAGGTACAAGAGCAGACAAAGCATTTGGCAGAACCAGTCAAGACAGGAATTTCAAAACAGTTTCCGATAGATAAATATGGAAAAAAGGAAGATTCAGCATCGTTACAACCCTTCCATGAACACCTAAGGCCAGAAAAACCATTGGTTGACAGTGAAATCAATTCACATCAAGCCTATGGGCATTTTACTGAGATTCCTTTGCTATATCTGAAGACCAGGTCACCATCCAAATGTTCACCAAGTAAATCTACAACAAAAGATACAGATTGCAGAGGATCCCTTGGTCAGACAGGATTACCATTGCTTTATTCTAATTTACCTCCACTAACCAAGGTAATGGTTTTATAAAATATGTGTATTGTTTTAATGCAGATGTCATAACACTTAAATTTTCATTTAAGTTCATAAATGAAGTATTTCTCAACTTGATTTGCTCTCCAAAAATTGAAAGGGAAACTTGAATTGATGATGATCTCTTTTGTTTTATGAACAGTTTCAGATACCAAAACTCATTCCCCTTCAAGATCTGATTGCGTTTGAACAAAGCCAGCATTTTGTTCAGTACCCCCAGCATAAAGAGAATCCCACGCAGATGCAGTTACTGAAAGCTAATATTAAACTAAATGAAACAAGACAAGTGAGAAAAAATAAGAAAAGGTAAAAACCAAACCTTTCATCCTATGTACCAAAATCCGATTGCAGTTGCATTAGTTCTTGTACTAAAGAGAGAAGAACTTTTCTTATAAAGTGATAAATGCTTTAAATTAGGTGTAATTTCTCCAGACAGCTTATTAGATATCTAGCACCATCTTCCTGAATCTATCAGTCTAAGCAAAGCCATCATTTTGCTTTGGAGGCCTTATGCCAGATGAATAGGACTGAGTCTGGAGCATTCTGGGAATTTTTTAAACAATCTTTTTCTCTATTATTATCATACTAGACAGAAGAGACGTATTGAAAATCAGCTCAAGGAGAAGGAAGAAAAAATGAAAGCCATTGTGTCTAATCAACAAGATGATTCTTCTGTTCTTCCTGATGCTGTAAAGCCAACAAAGGCAAGCAATAAGAAAACGTTAATTGATAATTATCTTCATTATATTGTTTGGTTTTAAAGTAAAATATAGGAAAAAATAATAGGGTAAAATATAGTAAATATCATCTAGAACTGGACTAAGTGATGCAGTAGTCCACTTTTTTTGTCATTCATTCATTTTCAAACTGGAACTTGATAAGTGTTTGCTAATGTTCCAGGAAAAAAAACTTATTGTCTGTAAAGACAAATTTAATATGATCAATACATAATAGTTCTATGAGTTAACATTCTATCATTCTTATTTAATTTAAGAAAGAAGCATCAAATATGTCTTGTTAGAATGTAGAAGACTTTCCAAATTGAGAAAACTTTTTAGCAAGCAGTATTTACATTTGAACATCACACTTCATATATTCCCTTTGTATGGTTTTTGAGTGATGATGCGACTCACAGAAGCAGATTAAATGCAATGGAATGATATGCTATAGAAAATGGTAGCTAGGTAATTTGTTAATTGAAAAGCATGCAAGTAGTCCTCAGTTAACAGTCACTCATTCAGTAGTTGTTTCAAGTTAACAATAACACTAAATGGGGGGAGGTTATGACCGATCCTTGAAGTTCAGCCATTCTAGCATCCCTGTGGCCACATGATTGTGATTTAAGTGCTTGGCAAGTGGTTCACATTTATGATTGCAGCATGTTGCAATCAAGCTATCAGAATTTGTGACAATTCTTCATGACAATTTCCCCCAATAAAGTCAGTGGGGAAATCAGCAGGGAAGGTTTGAAGTTGCTTGGGTACGTCTTTCCTACTCACATACTCTTCCTGAACTTCCCTAGTTCAGCACCTCTTCTTATTAATTGTTTTAGATTTGGAGGGGTGTGGTGTGTGTGTTTGTATTTAAAATTTTGTGTTTTACTGGTATATCTTAAATTCTGGATTTGATTTATTGGCCTGGGACTGTAATCAAGTCTTGCTTAATCTTCTTGTTCCCCAGCAATATATTTTGCAAAATTTTATTAGTATCCTGAAGTATATTACTAACATTAAATCACTTGTGCATACTTGTTCTTGCTTCAGGAATCCCAAGCTGAATTAAGTGCTGGTCCGTGTGATGCTAATTCATTACTTAGTAAGTTTTTTCAGCAAAATTGTCTTGAAAGATTGAATGTTCTTTCCAGGATATCACAGTTTTATATTTCTCTTAAATGGGAATGGTTACCTATATAGATTGGGAATGGAATTTCTCACTGGCTGCCCTTAATCTTTGCTCAAATGATACATGGAAAACTTTCAGAAATCTGTCTTGGCCTCTGTATTTAAGGTATTTTTACTGATAGTGTAATTACTGGTAAGAGATGCATTTTCAAACAGGTTCTGGCTTAGAGTTCTGCATTTCAATTGTGCTTATAAATTTTATCAATTTCCCCTTAAAGTATGCTAATTACAAGAGCATTGTGGTCACTGTAAGAAGGAACAGAGTAACTGTTTATTGTTTATGCATGTATTGAATTGATATCCCATTTTTTGTTCGTGCATCACCCTAACACAGGCTATAAAACATAAAAATAAATGCAGTACATTGTAATTTAAATCATAGGTTAAATTAAAAATCATCATCATTGGAGCCCATTCTGTTAATAATTATAAAGCTTGTCATCTTCATGAACATGGGGAGTGAAGGCCAACTCTTTGTTGATGGGAAGGAAAAATCCTTCCTGTGCTTCTTCAATAAGGAAAAGCAATTCTCTTCTCACCCTCAACTGATCAACCAGTTGCTTGGACGGAGCAGAGAAATGCAGATTTATTTACTCTTGTAATGAAGATGCATAAAATGTCAGCTTAAAATTGGCTGTAATTCCCAGATTTATTGCTATAGCTAAAGTAATTAAATTCCCTTCACAGGCAGTGAATGGGAAGCTTTTGAGTGATTTAATAGAACATAAATGCAGCCAGGCTTAGGAGGAATTAGCATTTGACAGTAAAGCTTTGTCACCTTGTGTCTCTTTTTCATCCATCTCCTCTTTCAGCCCAAAAAATTGAGCTTTACTGACTTCAATGTGCTCCAGAACAATGGTACATCAGGAAGCATCAGAAGGGTTGCTCTCAGATCCCATCTACTTGTTTTCACCATTAGAAAATTAAGGGGGAGAAATGCAGGTGACAAAATTGGTAGGCAGAACTGTAGAGGAAAGAAATTAAACATGGGTACTGTTCTTCTCATATTCTTCATAACTTCCCCCTTGAGCAGAAAATTAGATTTTGTCCGCTTTCAGGCAAATTACTGAACTGACACAATTAGCAATAGCTTATGAAATAGTACTTTTGTTTTTGAATTGGATAATTATGTGATCTTCTATTATTTTAGAATCAGATACGTATATTTCTTCAGCAGCACTACATTACCTGGCTTCTGTAGGAAAAAAGACTGCAGAACTTCAGGACGCTAGCACAAATACAGCAGATCTGCAGAATGCTAGCACAAATACAGACACTGGTAAAACTCTTGCAAGAAATTATTATGACTGGTTTCTTAAAGCTTTGAAAATGAAATGGTTTCCCACTGACATAATTTGCGTTCTCTAAGAACACAAATGTATGTCCATTTTCTCAAATAATGTTAAATGGTAGATTGCAAAGTAACAGTTGTATAAGATAAATGCTCATCCAAATGCTTTCATTTCTGCATTTCAAATTTGTTCCGCTCTGCAAAATTATCTAACCTTTCACTCCTGAATAAATGCCTTTATAATATTTAAGCTAGATACATTCTTCTCTTGATTCATCTTGATCTTATGTTTTTCTCATGGGAATAAAGTTCTGAAATCATCTCAGAATATACAAACTGTATCAGAAGAATTAATTGATGAATCTGTTGGGAATCAATCAGTCACTTCTGCATCTGTAACAGGTGTGTTTTCTTTCAAGTTATTTTTGAAGAAGCACAAAATTCTGTGTTTCAGAAAAAAAACAAATATTATCATGGTGGGATCCAGAGTTCCCAGACCTGAATTATGAGCTTTGCTGACATAAAGGAGAAAAAAAAAACATTTTTATTGAGTTTTATTCTCCCATTGTTATTTTCTTCTTCACAAAGCTGTCCCCAGGGGCAAATTGAAGAGGGGCTGAAGGAAACCTTATAGGAATTATAAGAAACATGGAACCATATAATCAAATAAAGCCCAAAATGAGCAGATCTTCTGAGAGTTCAGAAATTTTTCCATTGACAAAATTTAGCAATTTAGATTAGAATGCCAAAACTTCACAATATCACGTGAGATTTTGGCGTTGAGATTTTTCTTTTAAACTGTTTATTTTGTGAAGTCTGCTGCCTGAGAAAATTCCCAACCTCTGTTTTATAGGGAACTGATTGAAACAATCTTCCTGTCTTGGGGCAGCAGATATTTCTAAATAGCCATCAAAGGTAGATAGATCATCCATTCAAGAAACAAGCAGCTGTAAATTGATTTTTTTCTGACTTTAAATTTATCCATAAGATACTGAACAATTCCTAGAAAATCTAATTATTCCCAGAAGTATCTCTGGTATGTGAAAAATGGAATGTTTTATATGCTAAAGTTTTCTGACTTTATATATGTTTTTCTCATCAATCAAGTTGAAAAAATACATCAGGATGTTATAACAGACTCAGAGCAAATAGTTGCTGAAACTAATAAAAATAAACCAATCATTTCTCCTCCCGCTTCTGCTTCTGAAACAGGTGTGCTTTCTGCTTATCTATTCTGTGAAAATACATTACCAAATTTCACTGTCTTTAAATTTTAAAAAATTGAGGTTGTGTACTAGTTTTATAATATTGTGCAAAGGAATATTTTATCCAAAGAATGAGGGATGATGGTTTTTATTACTAATATCTAATGCTGTCATTGATTTATATGTTACTGTTCTCCTATCTGCATAACTTGTGATTGTTGTACAAAATATAGAGCTCTTAAATAATAATACTAAACATTAAATATGCTCTTAAATTTACATTTAATGACTTGGGCGTGCATATGAATGCTAAGCATGCTTAGTATTGTTTATTTTGTTCCTCCAGTTTAGAACTTAAAATACATGTTTAGAGTTTTCTTTCACTGTTAAGAGAAAATCGGAATACCCGCAGTTGTTGTCTTGATTGGACTTTATTAAAGGTTAAGATCATGATACCTTTTGATAGTTGTAGTCATACCCAATCCCTTTTGTGAGGAGGGTAAAGGTCACCATGGATGAAGCAAGGAAGCAGCTACTCAAACACAAGGTTTTCTGTTATTTTTTTCATAAAGTGAGGCTCATTTGTTTTTAAATAAATTTAGCTTAAGGCTCACATCACACTGTTTTTTTCTTGTATATATGTACCTGTATTTCCGATTTCTAAATGGTAATTAAAGCATGCCATCAACTTTAAGCAACAGTAAGATTCTTCAAGGGCCTTAACAAAAGAGTTTCAGAAAACACATGTGACCTTAGAAGTCAGCTTGCTTACCCTTCATCTGGGTGTTAAAAAAAATATTGTTCTGCAATAACATTTTTAGCATTTCAATATTCATCACAATGCTATTTATCTTTCCAAGTAGTCTTTTCAGCTCTCCAAGTTGCTCGGGTGACTTTTAACCATGTTCTTTCCTTCTATAGAACTGTTGCCTTCTTGCATTCCTCAGACTTTGGCACCAGAGTTGTATTTCAACTTTGACAGCGCAACTACAAAGACACTTTTGCCATCTTCATCTGATTTGGTCAGTCAATGAGAAACATCTCCTGAAAATGCAGCCATATGTCTAAACTATTCAGTAAAGTGGTCAGTTATGGGAGGAGAGAGGTTCAGTTCTTCAGTGCAGTGCTATAAATATTTAATATAGGTTAACATTGTTTGCTACCTACAGTTTGGTTTGTTTATATGTTTGTTTGTTTGTTTTAATATATGGTATAGGCTGAACAGAGATATATCAGTGTGACTGATATAGAGGCTGGTGACCTTTTCAAGAATTTGCCAGTTGAATCTGAGCCCACTACACAGCCTATTGTCACACAACCTGTGATGTCTGAATTCCCAGCTTCTACAAAGCTGTATTATCCAGCAGTCTCTGTTACTAGTGTATTACCACTGGATGAATTTGAGAGGCAAGGTAAACATCTCCAATTTTTGTTTTGTAACATTTGCTTTAAAAATGTACTTAGGAAACCGGGGGAGGGTGGGGATCATGTAAAACATGGGTCTCCAAACTTGGCAACTTTAGGACTTGTGAACTTCAACTTCCAGAATTCCTCAACCAGCCATGCTGTCTGGGGAATTCTGGAAGTTGAAGTCCACAAGTCTTAAAGTTGCCAAGTTTGGAGACCCCGATGTAAAACCTCATACAGGAATGTAACATCTGTATCTCTCTATACTGAGAGCTTGATGGCACTTTGTGAGTAGGCTTTGAAATTTTGTAGATAAATAAAACTTCATTGTGACTTTTAATTAAAATGTCACTTTTTTTCAGTGCTGTTGTAACTTTGAACAGTCACTAAATGAACTGTTGTAAGTTAAGAACTGCCTATAATTGGTTATATTTGAAAATATTTTACCCTTTTTGTCTTTGTTTGATTGAAAGAAAAGAGTCTCGAAATAGAACTGCCTCTACTACCACCAAGAATAACAGAGGAAGAAACTTCTGTTGATCATCTTACCTCAAGTCTCCTTTGTGAAGATTTTTCCAGTATTTACAGAGGACAGTTTGGTCAAAAGATCAGTAAACAGCATTTTTCTGGAAAACTACAAGAAATGGATAGACAACTATCGTACCTACAAAATTTGGCAGAAAAAATGGAGAAAGAATATAGCACTACTAATTTGGTATATTTCACTTCATATTTTTATTTTAAACCTTTGTCCTCTTGGTAATAGGATTTATGTTTAAATAGATTGCAATTATATGTACTTTCAACTGGAGGAAAAATCACATATCTTCTATATGATACAAGATTTCTTGGTAGTGAGTTGCCTAGAAAATGTTGTGTGAAAGTTAGGGATGTAAATGAATTTACTGTGATTGAAAAAAATACTTCATTGATCAATAATTAATTTAATTTTAATGAAAAAAAAATTAGATGCAAACCAATATATAAGGTGTAGAATTTTATTACTATTTTTATTGTGAGGACAGAGATACACAAAACTAATAAACTGTAGTAAACTCAGTGTTAAAAGCATAGATATACTTTCTAATTTATAAAAGAAACTTCTGCAGATGTGAACAAAAATCAGCAAAGAAGAGAGGTTTATTTTTAATATTAACAGCCACAGTTGTATTTTTTTCAATGTATTTGGGTTAATCTTAGACTTGTGCATTAACTGAAATGGAAAAGAAATGCTCAGAAAAGACATATATATTATAATATTCTTTATATCCAGATGTAGGTAAGAGGTGCTAAATATCACGTGTCTCTTTTTTACAGTTAGGAGAAACAGCAAAAGATGTCAGTCTGATACCTGAGCAAGAAGAAGATGACATATTGCTCTTTGCACCAGGTGTTCAGCTTTGCAAAGCAGGTGAGTTACTAATTGAGAGTTGGGTCGAGGATATTATGGCTGTATGGCAATTAGATATAGAAGAGAATAGGTGATTCAGAATATTTCTTCACATAATAGGAACACATAGAAGAGATTTAGTAGATATATAGGGAAGAAGAAAAGTTTGATCTTAGCAATAACACTTAGCACTTAGACTTGTATACTATTCACAGTGCTTTACAGCCCTCTCAGCAGTTTGTGACTGTGACTGTGACTTGTTACAATCTAATAGTCACCTGATTGTGAGCAAGTGATCATAGGGATGTTGCAACAGATGGAACGCGAAGGACCAGTCATTACAACCATTTGTTCAGCACCATCATGCCTTTGAACAGTTGCTAAACAAATGGTCATAATCCCAGAACAGATTTTAAAGATCAAAGCCAGAACTGGAACTGAACATGGAAATTTGCTATGGAAATTGATTAATTCTGGTTATAATGTTACTTCCAACTCCAACCAGCAGTCTTATAACCCTGTTTTGGACCACAAATATTTGGTAACCTGCCAATGGAAGATTAAGTGTGGCCAAATTGCTTTCATCTTGAATGACTGGTTGACATAACAGCAGTGTCAACTCATAAAACATTCCTATGCCTGTTTTAGTAGTTGCCAGAAAAAAGGGGGGAGGAAGAAAATCTGGAAGAGCAGTTGAAAGTGAAAGTACATTCCAACTCTTATCTTTAAAAGATTGCAGCTAAAATACTAGAGTTTTTGCCCAAGAACGTGAATGATGATACCCAGCCTCTGAACTTGCTCAATTGGAGAATCTGGTTTATGAGATACCCAGGGGGGAGGGGGGAAACAGGGTCATAGGTAACTGTAAATTACAGAGTTGGGTTGCTGTCAGGATTCCAGCAATCGCTCTTATTAAATCATGATTCTCAAGCCAAATTTCAAAAAATATAAAAGGATTCATTAGAGGTGACATAGTGTATTTTGAAATTTGGCTCGAGTGTCATGATTTAATTAGAGCGACTGCTGGAATCCTGCCAAGCTGCAGTTGATAAGAGTCGCTATGCTGCTGAAATCTCTTGGGTTTTTTTAAAATGATGCTTTGGTATCAGTAAGCATGCCCTGAGTTTTAAAGCAATATCAACCCTTTACTGCCCATCAAAGCACATGCCATAATAAATCTGTACTCAATTCTTTGTTGTACTTGCTGAAGAGGAACATAGCTTCTATCCTGAATGTTGCATAACTTTTTATATTGCACTCCTTTTAACTTTGGTTTCACTCTGTTCTTCTGTTAAACTAGAACGTTATTCAACCCGTGCAAGGGTGGAGAATTTTATAGAGGAAAAAGACTTCTTAGAAGCAGAATCTTCCCCAAAAGATTTCATTGCCTTAAAAACACCTTCGGTTTCACCTTCAGTATCTGCTGCTAATCACCCCAGAGTCAACAAGTTTTCTGGTACTACTCTTTCTTGTTTTTGGCATTTTTTTGATAATTTTGTAAACATCTTTTTAGTTGTTCATAGAATATGTTATTTGCTAGTACTGTGTCCACATTTTTACATTAAATTCAATCATAATAGAGCTGGAAGGGATCTTTGACCTTTTATAGCACCATTGCACCATAAGGAAGTCTCAATCAGTGTCCCATAACATTGTTTGACTTGAAAGGAAATATTATTTTGATGATTAATATTTTAATTAATTTTATTGATAAACCAGGCTAAAACTTAGTGATGATTTTTGTTTTTTTTTAATAGATATTAGTTTTAAAATGGAAGAACAAGATGAGAGGTATGTATGAGAAAATATTTCAGAAGCATTTACTGAAATGGGGAGAGTCATATTGGGGGGCTTTCCTACCACTTCAGTATACCAGTTTTGAAAATAGATTCTATCCTCTACTTAGTGGCAGATTTCAAAATTATGGGAAGAATTATTTTGTATTGGTTATAGAGTACTTAAGCTTTTATTGAAGAGCCAAATTTGACTTAAAGGTTTTCCTTAGGATACAACCACTCATTCAGCAACCATACAAGATTAGGATGGCACTGAATGAGAGGGTCTTGTAGTCAGTTGAGAGCATTTCCAGTATCACTGCTTTCCTGGGGTCATCGGATCATGATCTCAATGCTCACTCACCTGCACATTAGAGGCCTGCCGGAAGCAGCCCTTATACTTCTCCTGTCCAGTATTGCCTGCTGTCTCTCTCCCAGTGCCACTTCCCCAGCAAGGCCTAGAGAGTGGCAAAACAGGTTCTGCTGCCTTGCTCACTCACTGTATCCATTGCAGAGCCGTGCTTTTGCCTATCCCCGGATTCCAGGTCAGCAGTGTAAGGAAGAAGATGGCAGTGTCAGGTGGGGGTGGGGGGTGCCGAGTAGGCCACAATGACGGGCAGGGCAGCTGAAAAGACAGAGGAAATAGACATATGAGGGAGCTGAAGTCCACACTCTGGTTGTATATACAGGCTGGTTGCCAAGAACCTGAATTCTGATCATGTGACTGATGGGGCGCTGTAACAACCATCGGTTCAGTGCCTTGCAAGTTAGAATGATAACTGAATGAATAGACATTAAGAAGGATGATTTGTAATGTGAGAAAATGATTAAAATCCATCTTTTGCCTATACTTGTATGTTCATAGCATCTGTCCTTATATTTCAGCTATTGTTTTATGTGAAGGTTTAGAAGTGCTGTTGTGATGTTATTTGATCTCTGTATATTTGATCTCTGTATTTTTAAAAGTAGCTTTCCAGTTGGCATCGATTTAATTAGCTTTTTTCAATAGATGTTCAGAAGATCGTCTTCAAATCAGTGGCTTGAGTGATGTTTTGGACATCATTAATGATCTTATAGCAGAGAATGGTGTTTCTCCTTCAGAGCTGGGCCTTACAGAAATTCAAGCTCAAAAAATGGCCAGGTAGTGTTACACTGATACTTTTAATAACTTTGATCCATATACTGATGATGCTGTGTTGCAAATGTAAGATTGTATGATGCATTCAGGAGTATAGACCTGATAAACAGTAGTTGTTTTGAGGTAAGGGCAAATACAGGAAGTAGATGAAATGACTACTATCTGTAGTCATTCTTGTTATTTACACATTTTATTTTTATTTTTTTTATTGATTTGATTTGTCAATTGCTGACAAGATAATAAGTATAAACATAGTTATGAATACATGAAATGGATACATATAAGAAAAATAAAAGAAACAATAGGATAGGGACAGTAGGAACGATGGTGCGCTTATGCATGCCCCCTACAGGCCTCTTAGGAAGGGGGTGAGGTCAATAGTGGACAGTCTAAGGTTAAAGTTTTTGGGGTTTGGGGAAGAAACCACAGAGTCGTCAGGTAGAGTATTCCAGACATTGACCACTCTTGCTGAAGTCGTATTTCCTGCAATCAAGTTTGGTGCGGTTAACCTTGAGTTTGTATCTATTGTTTGCTCTTGTGTTGTTATGGTAGAAGATGAAGTATTCATTGTAATGTATGATTTTATATACTATACTTAGATCCAACCGAAGGTGGCGTAGTTCTAGCTTTTCTAGGTCTGGAATTTCAAGTCTGGTGGCATAAGATATTCTGCAACGAGTAGAGGAGTAGAGAACTCTTCTTGTGAAATATTTCTGGACTTTCTCAACTGTTGTTAATATCAGATACATAATGTGGGTTCCAGACTGATGAGCTGTATTCGAGTCTTGGTCTAGCAAATGTTTTGCCATGAAACCAACTTCATTGTAGATGCACCTTCCTTGATGCATAGTCACTGTTCAACTTTAACTGTGTCGTGGGCCATTACTAGTGGCTGGCAATTCTGAACAGGGATGCTTACCTCATGTGTATCCAATAACAATACACTATGAATGAATCAACATCCATGAGCAGATGGAATTATTAGTTTCCATACTTAGGATTTCCACCAGTCAATTAAATAATTGGGATGAGTGTTTATCATTAAATGACAATAGAAAAAGGGGGGAAAGCAACACTTTATGTATGAAGGGTAAATTTTTTTCCTGTAAATTATACCAGTTTGTAATATTTTTACTTTGACTTGGTTCCCCCCCCCCCC